>JXTB01000951.1:21714-49642 GCA_002914805.1 Parasponia andersonii | reverse complement strand
CATCTTAAAGATATACAAGATTTGGAAAATTATAAACTCTGTATCAAATCTGATCCTCAATTAGATCAAAGAATATATAACACTCCTTTATCCTCTCAAGTTGTTGCAAGATGATTAGATTGTGATTCCATTGAAGAATATAGAAATCATGATATCATTGTTTATTACATTATGTATTTAGTCATAAAATATAATATTATTTTAATTGTTATGATCTTTTATAATATCCTTTATTATTTTCTTATGATGATATTGGTTGGCATCATGGTATATTAAAGAGATAAAAAAAAATTACAATCTAATCATTTTGAACTTATAATTAATCTACAAAAGATATGTTCTATTATAGATCTATTACAAATAGAAACTAGAGGTACATATATTATTTACTTTTCAATTGATCACATATTAATTTATTGGTGTTCTTTTGTTTTTCAATATCAATGACGAAAAAGAAAAATGTAGTTTCTTGCCGTGAATATTATTATTATAAGATATAAATTAGATTTATAGATAAATCTTTATTGTCACATTCAGGTCACCTTTTTCAACAATATATTATTGATATGTACGTAAAAGTTGAAAATCAAAGATTAGATTATATCAGAAATAAACAAGATGAAATTTGTACTAATTTATATCAAGGAATTATTGATAGTATTGAACATAGAAAAAGTCAGAGTTTTAGGATAGGGAAAAGAATTGTATTACCTGCTACTTTTATTGGTAGTCATAGAGATATACATAAAAGATATATAGATACTATGACATTAGTACAATTATCTGAAAACCAGATATTTTTTTAATTATAACTTGTAATCCTAATTAGTTAGAAATCAAAGAAGAATTAGAAGCATATGAGAATGCCCAAAATAGACTTGATTTAATAACTCGCATATTTAGAGTGAAATTAGAAGAATTAAAATATGAATTGTTTAAAAAATAAATTTTTGGTCTTGTAGCAGCAAATGTGTATGTTATCGAATTCAAAAAAAGAGGTCTTCCACATGCTCATTTCTTGATTATCTTGAAATCGAATTCAAAGATTGTTAATCCAGAAAATTTTGATAGAATTATAATAGTTGAAATACCGAGTTTAGATGGAAATATACATTTGCATTCAGTTGTGATTAAATATATAATACACAGTCCTTGTGGTGATTTAAATCCGACTAATATACGTATGAAAAATGGTATATGCAAAAGTCATTATCCTAAATCATATTCCTAAAAAACGTATCTCGAAAATAATGAGTGCCCAATATATAGAAGGAGAACCAATAGTAAAAAAATTAAAGTCAGAGGGCACTATTTAAATAATCAATAATTTATATCTTATAATCCTTATTTACTAACGAAATTTAATTATCATATAAATGTAGAAATACACTCTAACGTTAAAGTTGTTAAATATTTGTACAAATATATATATAAAAGAAATGATAGAGCTGCGATTTATGTATATTCAAATGACAATGCAAATAATATAGATGAAATTAGAAATTTTCAGCTAGTAAGATTTACGTATATTGAGATGATAATGCAAATAATATAGATAAAATCTAGTAAGATGGATATCTGCATCTGAAGCAACATGGAGAATCTATAGTTTATTTTTAAATGAAATTTATCTTGCTGTAATTACATTATAATTACATCTTCAATATGAGTAACTTATCACATTCAAAAATACTAATTTTGAAATAAATAGTATTTTAAAATATTTTAAGTGTTATTTTTCTAATAAATTTTTTTAAAACTGATATTTTTTAAAATTAATCCTGGATTTTTTAAACAAATTACCTCATCTGAAAATTTTCAATTTATGGTATTTTGGGCTTGGAATTAAAATAAGAAGCTCAGTTTACTCCTAATTTTATCCACTGAAAATAAAAAAGTTCAATCCCAATGTTTTCTTTTATCAAGTGATGTGGCGGTTAAATACTTAAGCTTTTAGTTTTCGGAGATTAGTGCAAATTATATGGTAAAATGACACTTTCTAATAGAATGAGCCACATTACTTTGTACAAAATTGATGATAGAGCAGTTGATAAACAAAATTGGGGATCATATTTGGTAATTCTTTTTTTTGACAAAATTAGTAGGAGATTTGTTTTTTGGAGTATTAGTAGGGAGTTATTTAATAGCTAAAAATGTTAAATACGGCTAGTTGGAATGACAACTCACTTTTTGACGTTCTGTTTTTTTCTAAAAATTTATGAGTTATCGACAAAATTTAGAATTAATTAAATGAAACCTATTTTGAGGACAATTAATTAAATTTAACACCGCCTATATAAACTACCACTCTTTTAGAATGAAATGACTGCTTTGCCCTCACTCAAATAGGCTTTATCGTGTTCTCAGCTTTTTATCTCCTTTCAAGATCCTTCTTAAACATACCTCTCCTCTCTGTTGTTCTCCCATTCTTGTTATTCATTTTCAAACAGACCTCTCTCTCTTTTTCAACCACAATTTCCCTCTTACTGGTCCAAAGCCACTGGAGAAGAACGATGGCCCCAGAGAAGAAGATTGATGTTGAAGGAGGAGAAGAACGATGGCCCCAGAGAAGAAGATTGATGTTGAAGGAGGACAAGGACAAAGAGAAAGAGACCTTCATTACCATTAACGACCTTTATCTACTATATTTAAGCTCAAAAATTTATAACTAAGTATCCAATTCACTTAATGCCAAAAATAGAAATTCAACATATTCTACCGCAGAAATTTTTAAACAAATATTAAGTTAAAATTTTTAAAAATTAGACATCTACTTAAATCAATTTAAAAAATTGGTCATTCGATTAGTTTTCTCGTAAATTTTACACCCAATATTCATTTTTATACTTTATATTTCAAAAGTATCTATTTTAAGATTTATATTTATGTGTAAAATATATGTTATGTATATTGATAATGTAAACTTTTACATATAGTTTACATGTAAAGTGTAAATTTATAATTGTGGTATATATTTTGAAATGTTTACTGAATTTTAGATACAATTTTTATCATGAAATATCTACACAATATATATATGAAATACATGTGGTACATATTTTTTTCAAAAACAGATATTGTGAAAATATTATTTATGAAGTTTTTCCTACAAACTATCTAGCATTTAGAGCAAATAAAGGGCTAAAGTAGAGGGGAAATTTCACATAACACAACAAATATATGAAATAGCCCTTTCTCTCACAGAAATTATGAAATAGTTCAACTTGATATCATGCATAAATTATTATTTACAAATGTATAAAACACTCATATTTTATGAACGAGTAAAATGATAATCACCAAACTAAAAAAAGGGGGGAAATTTCGTATATTTAGCATATGCATAAAAACATCCTAAACTTTACATTTGGTTTTGAGATCCAATTACCCAAAAAGGGAAAAAAAAAAAAGTAGCCTTTGTTCCTAGTTTGTCCTTCATTGCATGGCAAACATATTTCTTGGAATTTGTTCATGGCTTATCCTGCCAAGTGAGGCACCACCTAGTCTTAGATGGAATGACAAAGGGGGAAATTTAACCTTGTAACCATCTTAGATTCGGATACCTTCAGATTTTGGTAATTTGGACGTACGGGTTTCTACCTTGTTAGAGATGCATATCTTATGTTACATTATTTATATAAGCTTATATAGGTACGTCACCTTCTGCTCTTATTTCACTACAAAAGAAAGTATCTTTTTGCGGCAAAATGAAAATATCGCAAAAGAATGAAAAAACTTCAGTAAAAAAGTACTACAAAAAATTTTACGGCAAAATTTTGTGGCATTTTTTAAGTATCATAGTAGCTAATGTCATAATTATTTTGCGACACTTTTTTGCATACCATAAAACAATTGTGGCAAATAAAAACATCAATTTTATATTTGCTGCAAAAAAATTTACGGTATTGCTGTTAGCATTTTTTGTGATATTTAAAATATACTGTAAAAAATTACCACAAAAAAATTTGTGGTGTTCTCAATAATGCCGATATTTAAAGTGTCAAAAAATATTACCGCAAAAAAAAAATTATTAATATAATTTCTCGAGAAGTATAATATGTCAAATAAAGTTTTCTCATTAATATAGTCTCAACAACAATTAGTTAACAGAAAAACAAAAGAAAATTACAAATTATCGTCCAACTAACCCATAAAGCTATACAACTAATAACCCACGAATACAATAAGGGTATCAATACTAACGTGGCTACTCCCTCGTTACCATTGACTCACAAGCCTTTTCTAGACATCCATCGGGTTGGTTCACCTGAAAGCAAGTGAAATAAATACACTTAGTACATCTGATAGTAGATAAAGTAAGTATATTATAATACAGACAAATCTTTTAAGCCCTCTGTACTGTAGTTCTCTATTTCTTTCTCTTGTATGTTCATCTTTTATGGATAAAACTATATGAATATATATTCTCTAAATTCTGAAATTTTTCGTCGTATTAATGTTTAAAAAGTCTCTACCATATACATTTAGTATTCAGAATCCCTATTAATTATACTGTTCCAAGTCGGAATCTAAATTTGCAACACCTGATTAGCTACACTATTATGCTCAGTTGAGACTTAATCTGAGCAAGCAAATGAAAACTAATCATAACAGAACAAATACACTAAATGCATTTTTAAGCTGTCTATACAAAATGGTGAACCAGTAAAGACTTAAAATTTGTACTAATATACTCAATCTCATACTTGCATTCTAGCTCCATCATCATATTAACTGGATGAGTAACATCTAAGAGAAGCTGTGGTCACCAAAACATAAATGGTTCCAAAATACTGCTACTAACTTAATAAAGAGTACGAATTCATTAGCCAAAAGAAAAAGAAAAGCCCTTTTCTTTTCCAAAGTTTATCTATGTACACTCATCATAAATTGACATATATATATATATCCTCTTATAAAAGGGTGCCTAATAAACCAGTTACAAATGCAGTAAACGACTCACAAGAAAGGCACAACAATGGATGAAAGACATTACAAACATCATAGTACATTATGCTAAAACGACATCCAAGTGAAGAATATTACATTGCTTATTTCATGTCTTCTTCTTTGAGAAGCATCCTCCCTTCTTTATCTTTTTTTTCTTCTTCTTTCTTTTCAATTTTTTCCCTACAAAAGACATAACTAAAATCGAAAAAATCACCAAACAATATCAAAAGGTTCACTTTTGAAACCTTATGCCAAAATTGAGTGCTTGTGAAAGCTTAGCTAAAAGAGCATGCGTCATTCATATTCAGACATTTTTTTTTTTTAAAAAAAGATAAAGATAACATGCATGTATACAAATAACCAAATCCAAACAATACAAAATATTAGCAGTGATCTGAATTTGAAGAACAACTTTCTAGTTGTCGATTTTCTTAAATATTATGGCCCATTTTGATTTAGTTTTTTAATAAGTTAAAATTATTTTTCGAATAATTTATGCACCAAAAGATATTTAGTAAAGATATAAAAATTAGATTATTTAATAATTTTTGACAAAACTACAGCCAAAAGTCAAAACTGGCCTAAATTAGCTTTGACTTTTAGATTATATGGGAATCTACACTATTTTTTAATGAATAAATTATAATAACTAAAATACCCTCTCTTAAAAAAAATGTTAAATATTTAATTGAGTTTATTTTCATACCATTTTTTAAAAAAGTATTACCATATTTAAATCATAATTAACTAAAATACTTTTCATATTAGCTATTTTGAAGTAACCAAATTGATTCTTTATTGAAATTTTAAATTCAGATGAAAATAAAGTAAAATAAATAAACTTAATTGATTATCTAATTTAATTGAGTTTATTTTCATATCAATTTTTTCTAGAAAAAGGTATTAATATGTTTAGTATGTATAAATATGCATAATTGTAAAAAATAATTAATAAGATCTTTCTATAAATATGTATACTTGTATAATGATATTTATTTTAGACACTTTATATTTGTGTAATAATTCAGTCATATAGATTACCAAGTACTTTAATATAGTGTTTTCAAGTCACATAATTTTAAAATTACAATATACTAAATACTTAACTACTTTATGCTACAACATATTCTTTTTTGGCGCAATTAAAAGTATTTTTCTTAAAATTTATAACTCTACCAAACTTAAAAAAATACAAATAATGAGATAGAAAGTTATATAGACTTATATATATATATATATATGTGTATGTGTGTGTATAAATACATGCATGTTTTTTAGCTTTTGAAATTTAAAATGTTTTATTACCATTGTTTTTTAAAAATTTTGATAACAATTTTTAAAAATAGAAAACAAAAACAAAGTTGCCAAGCAAACTTTCAAAAAAAATTCCATTTTTTTGATCCAATTAGTAGGTGAATTCGTAAAACTCATTTGGCTTTAGTAGAGGTCAAATTCTACAAAGGTCAAGATCTACTTGATCTAAAGTTAAATACTTCTTAACGTGGGGTCAAGTAAATCTTGATCTCATAGTAAATTTTTAATTATATAAGATCATGAATCATTTATTTGATTGGAGTCAAGTTGTATTTGACTTTAGATTAAGTAAAACTTAACCGGTTGTCTATTTGATAAGTTTATTTACTTAATTTAACTTAATGTTTGTTTTTTTTTTTTTTAATTTTTGAGCCCAGACTATATTTTATTTGTGATTAAATATGTAGAGTTCCATAAAGCCAATATCATCGAAAAGTTGACATGACATTTGATTGACGCGATCTCACCCCACACACTTCCTCGTAAAGCCTATTTGGCTTTAAAAGAGATCAAGTTTTACAAAGGTTAAGATTCACTTGACCTAAGGTTAAATACTTCTTGACTTGAGATCAAATTGTACTTAAATTTAGGTCAAGTAAACTTAATTTATTGTCTATTTGATCGGTTCATTTAGTTGATTTAACTTAATATTTGTTTTATTTATTTATTTTTTAGCCCGGACTATATTTCATTTCTCATTAAATATGTAGAATTCCTTATGTTCGACTACGAAAACTATAGAAAACCATCCTTAAACTCAAAAACCGTTCACTCAAGCCTATATTTAATTTTTTCAATTGATTCTTCTCATCTAAAGGAGCATAAAATCCTAGAATAAAAAAAACTAAGTCAGCCGAAGATTAGAAAGAGTTTACAAAATTTAGAGTAATAAAGTTAGTAGGAAGAATAAGGAAGTTATCATCTATGTCCCCGTTGTCGAAGAAGAAGAGTCCATCTAAGTTTTCATTTGTATTTTTATTGCATGCTATTTTAGGTCAAGTAGTTTTTGACCCCATATCTAATAGTTCATGACTCTAAGTAAAGTAGTAGTAGTAATAAAACTTATGATCAAGTAGTTCTTATCCTAAAGTCATGAACTACTTAACTTGAGATGTCTAGATCACTATTACATGAAAATGATGAATAATTTAGCAAAAATACATGAATATTTCATCACAATATTTTTCAAATCATTATTATAGACCTTCTTCAATGTTGATCGTTCATTATTAAATATTTCATGAAAAAAGTACATATTTACCTTGTAAGATCCAAGCTTTCAAATGCTAAAACTCCCAAACAAGATCTAAATAACAAGATTTGCTCTTTTTTTCCCCAATTAATAATGCTTTGATCAGAAAAGGAAAAAAAAAATAAATAGAGAGGAAGAGAGGAAGAACATGGTTGAGAGAAGGGGGAAAAAAATATTCACACCATCTTCCACTTATCAGCTAGGGGCAATATTGAAAAACTTTTATTTCTCTCTCTATTAAGTTAAAAAGTTGGTCAGTCAAAAAAACTTACATGTCCTAAAAATGTCCTATATGTGTCCTTTTCAGCCCTAATCCATTTTGAATTCTTGGACTTGGCCATTCTAAAGAAATGTTTTACATAAAAAAATGGAAAATAAATATGTGTCATTAAAAAATAATGTTGAAATTTTGAACATTTTTAGAAGAAGTGGCGTTATTTTGTGGCATTTTAAGAAAACTGCTGTAATTTGGCAGTATTTAATAAAATGATGTTATTTTTAAGATAAATTTTTTAAAAATACCGTATTTCTAAATTTTTTTGCAGCATTTGTTGTAAAAGAATGCCGCTAAAACTTATACTTTTTTTAGTACTGATTATAGCTCTTTTTATTCAAATGAGAAAAAGAAAAATACTACAAAATGAAGCAGTTCTCACTTTTCAGTTGGAAAAGGGATTATCGTTAGGATAACTAGACTATTGTGTTTTTTGTACAAAAATATGCAGCATAAATAGATAAATGCTTGCATCTGGAAATTATTATTATTATTTTTTTAACATTTGCCGCATTTCTGAAATTTTTGCGGCATTTGTGGTATCGCTAAAATTTTTACTTTTGCTAGTGTTTATAACTCTTTTTATTCTACCGAGAAAAAGAGAGATACTACAAAATGAAGAAGTTCTCACTTTTCAGTTAGAAAAGGAATTCTCGTTAGGATAAATAGACTACTGTGTTTTTGGTACACAAATATGCAGCATAAATAGATAAATGCTTGCATCTGGAAAAAATAACTCAGATTATCCAGTTGTTAAGGCCATGAAGCCTGTGAACGTATATGATCATGTACAATAGTAAAGGCATATAATTGCATAAATCCAGCGTAAAATTGAACTCAAGTACATAAAATTATTATGCGTACGTATCATCTACACATTCTCATTCTTATTTCAGTGGATTTTATTGTTTACCTACAGTTTGCGCTGAGTTTTGCTTCTTTTATTTATTTATATATTTTTTGGAACTTTTAACTCATCTAGTATGGGATATGGGTTCATACTAATGATTTCGTTCAAGTATGTCTTGATTGTTTGAATTGACTCATTTGTTGTTAAATACCCTGTAATATCTACACTGAGAAAATGTTAAAAGTTCTCAAAATATGTTACTGAAATGACAAAACCCAATTGGTATTATTGAGAGGGCAAGGCAGCTGAGGACTACTCTTTATAATTTAGAGTCATAATCTCAGTATTCCACGTGTCAAACTGCCAGGATCCCTCTGTGGAAAACAATATCCAATTTGTAAACCATAGAGCTTATGGAATACCACGTGTCGACGTACGGTTGGGAGGCTAAATATCCAGCTTATCCAATTTGGAAAAATGGCAGATAAGGTATAGCCCAAAATCACTCTACATCACAAAAGCATAGAACCAAAAAAAGAAAAAGAGAGTCCCACTACCAACACACAAAAATATATTTCCACATTTCTTTCTCACTCTAAATTACTTTAGGGAAAACCCAACAACACCAGAGCTTGCGGAGGTTGAGGAAATGGCACACGCTATGGCTTCAATGGCGGGTTTACACGGCTCCTCCCAGGCCGTCTTGGAAGGCAGCCTCCAGCTAAGCGGTTCAACCCGCTTGAACATGGTCAGCAACACCCGGGTTCCGACCAACCGGACCGGGTTCACTGTCAAGGCCCAGCAGGGGTCAGCTGAGCCTGAAGCCAGTAGCCGTAGGGCTGTGTTGGGCCTTGTGGCCGCTGGTTTGGCTTCTGGGTCGTTCGTTCAGGCCGTGCTCGCCGCTGATGCGAAGCCGATCAAAGTCGGCCCACCTCCCGCTCCCTCCGGTGGATTACGTAAGTACTTATCGATCCATACATGACTTTTTATTGCAAATTAAGAAGTTAAAGAGTGTAATATATGTGATCCATAATCTTGTGTACGTGTTGTGGCAGCTGGAACTTTGAACTCGGATCAGCCAAGAGACCTTCAGCTACCTCTTAAGGATAGGTTCTTCTTGCAGCCATTGACACCAGCTCAGGCAGCTCAGAGGGCTAAGGAGTCAGCCAAGGATATTGTTAATGTCAAGGGGTTGATAGATAAGAAGGCTTGGCCATATGTCCAGAACGATCTCCGGCTCAAGGCTGAGTATCTTCGCTATGACCTCAACACTGTCATCTCTGCCAAGCCCAAAGAAGAGAAGAAGTCCCTTAAGGAGCTTACAGGAAAGCTCTTCAGTGTCATCAGCGACGTGAGTTCGAAAAGCTTATTCTTTAAGCACTTGGAAAAAAAACAGAGAAATCGAGGAAATTAGACCATTTTTGAGAGGGTCTGTTTTAGTAAACGACATTTTAAGCTACAATCTAGTTGAGTTATAACTCCAAAAAAGACTATTTTGCAAAGTGTTTTCGAAGTTTGTTGTTACTTGTTACTAGAAGTAACTTCTCCACTGGTCTATGTTGCAAATTGTACCCTAAAATGACTACTTTGATTAGTTTGATCATAACGTCTAACTATTTTTTGTTTTGGTTTTGGGAACAGCTGGACCATGCTGCAAAGATCAAGAGCACCCCTGAAGCAGAGAAGTACTATGCAGAGACTGTATCTACCCTCAACTCTGTTCTTTCCAAGCTTGGTTAAGAGAAACAAGTGTATCTTAAAAGTTCAGCATTTTTTTTTATTCATCTGACATTTTGTTTTGTACGTACGTTGTTTAAAAAGGAATCGAGTGGGAAATAACTCTTTCTGTATGTTTTAAGTTGCGAATCGCTCCCTGTAATCTGAAATTGCATGCGACTCTCTTTGGCAATTAAGTTAACAAAATAGGAGCAGTGTGCTGCAAATGCCGAACTATATATAGCTAAGAGACTCGTACTCTTATACTTCATTTTGGCGCATTATTGTACAACATAATAGTTGGATGATAGATCACTACCCTGTGAAGAGTGTTCTTCTGATTGAAAGTAGTCTGATGCGCATATTAAAAGGCACACACTTGAGTTTAAGAAACAACCACGTTAATGAAAGCAGGCTTCCTCAAAAAAGCTACGCAAGCATTTCCGATTGTCCAAGTATCTTATTTCAAGAAGCAATCTACAATATTTTGATAATGCATGGAAGGCAGCGGATTCTCCTTGTTATTTTTCTTATTTTTCCTTTAAATTTGGAGTGTCATCTTGTACCTTAGGGTAAGATCTTATGGCTCAAGCAGCCAAGCATTTAGTTATCTGTATTAAAAACCAGTGCTTCATAGATTCAGGTATTGTATTTGTATAGGTAAGCTATGTTTGGTAGGAGAGAGGGAAGAGAAGAAAGAATAGGACCTATATTACCTATATATTACCTATGGAAGAGAAGGAAGAGAGGAAGGAGAGCATTCTTCTTCTATTGTGTTTGGTATAAAAAGAAAGAAAGACCAAAATCCTCTTCATTATTTAGTAATAGAGAGAAATAAAAAGAAGTAGAAGGATTATACTTAGAATAACTACTCTACCGTTTGATTTTGTATCTTTCTCTTAAACTCTCTCTAATTTTAAAAGGATTAAAATTTGGTTAAAACTAAAGATTATTTGAAATCCCTTATTAAATTCATTCTGTCCTAAAATCTCTCGTCTTAGATTATCATGGTACCCCAAATCTATCTAATAATTTTCTCACACCTCTCTTTCCTTCTATTTCTCCATCCTACCAAATACACTCTAAATGATGAATTTCGGTCTTAAGAATATGTGAATTTCAAGGACCTAGCAGCTCATTATTCTTTTGAAGTGCGTCCTTAAGTGAAGATTGCTATAGGTGTGCTGCAAAAGTAAAATAGTCTATGCTTAGTCCTAGAAGGCCTGTCTATATATGAAAGACATTTTTACTATTCTGTAGACGAAGAGGAATAGAAAATGGAAAGGCTAATTTCGTGAACAAATGAAATAGAAAAGCTTTCCATTTTATTTGTTCACGTACTTTCTAGTTTCCCATGCATTTACATACGCATTAGTTTCGTGTAAAAGAGAATCTAAACGTTCCCTTCATGTTATTTTTTAGCCCCTTTTTCTTTTCCCTTTCATTCTCTTTATGGATTAATAATATGGCCTAAATAATATAACTTCACTTTATTTTTTAGCCCCTTTTTCTTCTCCCTTTCATTTTCTTTACGGATTAATCATATGGCCTAAATAATATTTGGTCATACAGAGCAGGTATAATTATATAATCATGTTGTATACTTGAACATACGTCAGTCTTTACAATAAAAGATTGACAGTAATGGAGCCCCGGGGCTAATTTTTTCGAGGATGTGTTAGGTCTTTTGTAAGATGTATTAATTGTCCTAATTTCCTACGTATAAAAATAATAGGAACCAATTTCAGAAGAGTGATAGAGAGATCAAGCATGAGTTAGATTTCTAAAGTATGAGAAGCGTGAAATATGAGATTCTGGACTCTTTTTCGTTATACTGAAAACATGTGGCAACAAGAAAGGCCTAGCTCTCACATTGAATGTCATTCATAATGTGATTCGCTCGTTTTTTTCCCCTTTTTTTAATACTTGTTCATAATTACTCTCGTGATCTAGGTTTCTGTTTTAATTCCGAACATATGAAAATTAGCTCAGAATTATATTACGGATGCTTAAGGGAGAAAGAAAGCCATTGGAATTAGGTGATATGATACCCTCACTTACGGACTTCAAGCATAAACGAACAAGATATGAAAAATATGTATAAATATATAAACGACAAATAAATTACAGGCGATTTAGAAAACGACATTGTATTTCTGAGCTGAATGAATTGAAAAAGTCAGAAGTATTTAAAAACAACAACTAGCTAGAAAGGACAAAAACTTCAAAAACAGCATAAACATAAACAACATGAACGCTTTAAAACACATGAATCTGATGAACAACATAAGACTAACATCCATAAAACACAAACTTCTATTAAATCAAAGGTTAGATAAACGGAACTGAGACTCCTGAGATTGTATAAGCAGAGCATGAATCCGCAACAAACTAAACCAACTACTTAAGACTGCATTACTCAGAAAATTGGATCTAGAAAAAAGGGCCTCCACAGGTTTATTGGAATACATTTTTTAGCTTCTTAATCGAATCAAGCTACTATATTACGAACTCCTCAAAAAAAGACAACATGAAGAAATTGGCAATAATTTGTTTTGCCTACGAATTAAAGAACAGAGATGCACCACAGCGGTGACATATAGTAAGAAGTTCTGAACACATTATTTAGACAAGTGCTAAAACGAATGATCTTAAAAATTTCTCTAGTAAGAAAATATGAATCGTACACATGAACTATCAAGTCTTAATAATTTGGTTCCCGTCTTTACCATTAGTTGTTCTCTTTTGATATCACTCCTTCCAATGTCATTCCTTCCAACTTTACAAGGCTTGGTCGATATTCATATGGTGGACGATTAGATGGTTGTAGAGGTCTTATTAGCTTGATAATCTCCATTTCGACATTGTAACAAAACTCAATATTCTCTTCAAACTTAAACCAAATGTCACAAGACGTAGCTTTCACAGGAACAAGTTTCTTCTTTGTGTACGTTTCTTCACTTAAGAATCTCAAGGGAACAACCCTTGTGCTATTACTCCATCTGAATCCTTTGTAATAACGCTCTAGTACCAAGACATGAAGGGAATCATCGATTATCTTAGAAACAGCTACTTTATTGTCCCACAAGAACAAATGGGTATTCTGAGATAAATCCGAGAAGATATCTCTAGGAAAAGCATACTCTCCAAAACTCTCCCTCCATATATTGAAAGAGACAACCTTCAAATCCCAATCTTGTCGGCCATTTCGAACCAATTTGACAAATAGTAAGTCCCCTTGGTGTCTCAGAACATACTTCTTTAGTATCTTCCCAATCCCAGGAGGTTCTGTTGAGAATAGGGGGCTCAAGCTCAGGGGCCTCCAGTTGTCATCTCTTCCAACACTAAGAACTTGTGAAGCACTTTCCACAACACCTGGCCTATGAAGGGTGTGATATCCAAAGATTACTTTACACTCATGAGTGCCTAAGTTCAAAACACTCACCCTGTAAAAGGTAGCATTATTCTGATCCAGTGGATGAAACGAATCAAGATTCGGATATGGCAAATAAACTATTCGGCGAGTGACTGGGTTGCAGATATGGAGCTTACGAGTTCTCAAGGCCAGACGCAACAGCAATCCAGACAAAGAGTCGATTACGTTATAGTTCTCGTCAAGAATCGGGTTAGCTTCATCATGCGGAGACAGGGGAGTGGCTCGGGCCAAATGGACTGAAATGAAGTACTTTTCTCGAACCAAAGAACACCACTCCTTGCAGACGAGCATGCATCTCGGCAATGAACTTACAGGCAACCAACCAAGTATCTCGGCGACCATGTTAATGGGAAGCTCCGGAATCTTCGATTGGAAAGAACGCTCGATGAGACTACTCGCATGGTCTAGGTCATGGTGGTCATGGTCATGCTCATCTTGTTTCTCCATGTTTGAACTTGAGAAACGAAAACAAAGAAAATAAAGAAAGAATGGTTTGAGTTTATTTTGCCTCGATCGGATACTAAAACGAGATTGAATCGAACAACGTAAGACGAACCAGTAACAAGAACAGCAAGAGATTAATTACATTTAAAAGTAGATAGAATTAACCAAACAAGATTTAGACTAAGACGAAGAAGAACATACATCATTAACAAGAAACTAAAGAACCAAGTAGATTGAACGTTAAAAAAGTTATTATACAGAAGAAGAGTTTGTACATTACCCAAATGAGAAATTTGTCCAACTTAATAAACTAGAGAACAAGAACGAACACGTATAACTTGAATCCCTATGTTCTGAAACTTCAGTCGCAGCAGCTGATACATATGCAAAGCAAAAATTGGTAAAAAGAAGTTTCAAGATGCATGTCTTAGAGGAATGTTATGTTAATCATAATCACAATTAAAGCAATTAGAATCATAGAGTCGAAATTATCAAGTAAAATATGCGGAAGCTTAACCAAAATAGAAAGTATTGTAGAAACTAACACGTATAAAAAACAGAACGCTCAGTAGAAACTAGCCAAAAAAGAGAGCTCCCGTACTGTATTCAGCTCAATCTTTCAGTTCCTGTCTATATTTTCTTGATCGCATCTATTTTTATATGATGAGTCACCATTTTCATAGGATAATGTGGGGAAAGGCCAGAGTGACCAACTAACAATCAGAAAATCCTAATTAACACAACGGTAAATAAAGAAAGAAAAAAAAAAGTACGCAATTCTCGTTGATTAAATACTTGTACATTTGCCCCTAAAAAAAAAAGGTACATGTATACCTCATAAAAAGTATATTTGTACATGTATTGCTTTAAAAGTATAAAAAATATTGGTATACGTAAGTTTGTGGAATTAAAATACGAATAACATAATAGTACCTGACTACCTGAGTACATGTGTTGCATTAAAATATTATTTAAGAAGGATTTGCGAAGGAGAAGTTACTGTGGATGTCCTTACACTTTGTTTGAACAATTTTTGTTTTTTTATAGCTAAATTTTTTGCTTTTTTATAACTAAATAATTAATTATATGTATTTTTACACTTGATACATAGGAGATTTAAATTATGTATCGGTCGGGTCGGGTATATAGATTGAGTAAATATTAGGACATCATATTGTATCAAAAATTTAAATTAGTAATATAATATTATTTTTTCTCACATAACTTTAAATAATATAGTCCTACTTTTAAAATAGAAGTAATTAAAATATGACGAAAGTTTTTGTTTAAAATATTAGTATCTCTTAAATTAATTTTTATATTAAGTATATAATATTTTACACATAATATATATATTTATGTTTTGTTCATATTATTTTATTATAGCATTTAAAAAATAAACATTTATTTAGAACGAGTCAAAATTATTATTTTGCTAAGACTCATTTGCGAAACCATATCCTAGATTATTGTTTTCAAAAAAAATCGACAACTGACTGACTGAGAATTGGACAAACAATAGATCTAGGGGTGAAAGGAAAAACAATCCAACTGGCGGTTGTGCCCACATTAATTATCGGAGTGTGACTAGCCAGTTCTCCATTAGAATGTGGTAGCAGCTCAAATAAGACAAAGTGGCTGAATTTTGATAGGCTTCCCTTAAAAAAGTTAATTACTTCTCTGAGTCAATTATAAATATATATCCTCTAGTTTTCTTTTTCATTTTTTAATGTTCAATCTATCATTTTTGGAAATTACATTTCACTCATTCGGATTGAAACAAAAGATTTCAATTTCATCCCTAAAATATACGATTAACAAAAATACCTTCTTTTTCAGTGTCTTGAAATTCAAGTTATTTTTAAATAACTTATAAATTAAGAGAAACTATTAAAAACAACCCAAAAATTGAAAAAAAAAAAAGAGCTTTCGACTAGAGAATAATACCAAAAACATCCACTGTATTCAAGCTAAAGACCACATTACGCCCTTTGTCTCAAGAAACTGAAAAATTATCCCCTTTGTTTTCTTTTAAAGAGGAAAAATATTTCTTCTGTAACTTCTTGTTTAAACGTAGCCATTATATTTCTGAAAATGTCAATAACGCAATTTTCTTTTTCTTTTCTTACTTTGTTTGAGCCAGTAATGACTTCTTATTATTGCTAAAAAAATACTTGTTGACAACTATTCAAATAGAATATATTGTTATAAAGGATATGCCTTTCTTATAATAACATATTCGTTTATTCTAAATATGTATGTTGGTCAACTGCTCGAGGCACTCTCAGTTCAAATCTTTAAAAAAAAATCCGAAAAAAACCTTAGAAACAACTCTGAAAAAAAAAAAACACAAATTTAAACGACATAAATGTTTTAAAAGGACAATTATCAGAAAAATGCCATAAAGATGATGAACAAGGTAAAACCCAGAAAACAACAAAAATAACGAAAAGATTGGAATTCTGGAAATGAATGCAACTAGGAAACGACAAACATTTTGGAGACCTTAAATAATAAAAACGATCGCAACCAGGAAACCCAAGAAAACGAAAGCGACATGAAACGTGAAAGACGACAACAAATGACTTTGAGAAACGACATGAAGAAAACACTTGGGAGGGGGGAAAAAAATTATAAAATATGAAAACTAACGGGTGACGTGAGCAACGACAATAATAACCAGAACCCAATGGAAAAATAAAAATCGACATGAAACATGGTGAACGGTAGAAACCGAGGAGGCAACGACAAACAAAAACGATAGCAACCACAAAACACTAACTTTTAACAACGGATTGGAGTCTCCGATATTGTATATTATAAGCTAAGCATTACTTCGTACAAACTATACCAACTACTTCTATAAAACTCCAATGTTGCCATTTCTCTTATACTTCATTATATGGGCCAAAATAGTACTCATCTAGAGGTTCAGAGGAGACACACAAGTATGTTGAACAAATCAACAATTGCAGCTCACCAACCAGCTGCAATAGGAACAGTGAAAAGACAGCCGCAATAGGAATAGTAAAAAAGGAAATCGCAGTGGGAATAGTAAAAAAGGGCAGCCGTAATAGGAATAACAAAAAGGACAGTTGCAGTAGCAATAGTGAAAAGAGCAGCCGTAATAGCAATAGTAAAAGATGGTATTCACACCACCTTTCAAATTCTATAAATACAGAGGGTTTCATCACTTATTTAGTATCCTATTCTAAATCTTCTTTCTTTTTAAGAGAGAATTTAAGCCTAGGAATTCCTTTTAGCATCCCACTTATTTTCTCCCAAATTATTTAGAGAGGGTGTTTTCTCCTATTTCAAGAGAGAGAGAGGTTCATTTGTTCTCTCTTTGTATTTAGAGAGAAGTGAGTTGTAATTTCCTTTTCATAGTGAAATTCTTCACAGTCTTATCCGTGGACGTAGCCTAAGTTGGGTGAACCACGTTAATTCTTTTGTGTGCCTTATTTTTTCATTTTACCCAAATTTTCTCAACTCGTATTTTAGCTGTGTGTTATCACTTCCGCAAAGTCGATCTCTTAACAGTGGTATCAGAGCCATTGGTTGGGGTATTGTTCACGTATACGGTACTGTTCACATATAGTGAAACGATGGTAACTGAATAAATCGTGGTGAACAAAAATGGCAGCAAAATTCGATATTGAGAAGTTTAATGGAAGCAATTTCTCGTTGTGGAAAATGAAGATAAAAGCAATTTTGAGAAAAGATAATTACCTAGTAGCAATTGGGGAAAGACCTACTTAGATTACTGATGATAAAAGGTGGGACGAGATGGATTGCAATGCTGTCACTAACTTACGTCTGGCACTAGCAGATGGAATCCTGTCGAGCATTGAAGAGAAGAAGTCAGCCAAGGAGATATGGGATACACTGACAAAGTTATATCAGGTCAAGTCGCTTCACAACAAAATTTTCTTGAAAAGAAGGTTTTATACCCTTCGGATGGCGGAATTAACAACGGTGACCGACCACATCAACACCCTCAGCACTCTATTCTCACAGCTCACAACAATGGAACATAAAATAGAGGATAATGAACGTGCAGAAATCTTACTTCAGATTGTACCTGATTCATATGATCAACTCATCATAAATGTGACCAGCAATGCTACAACTCTAGTTTTCAACGATCTTGCAGCTACTGTTCTCGAAGAAGAAAATCGGCGTCAGAGCAAAGAAGACAGATTAGCAAGTTCACAATAAGTAGAGGCTTTGACAATAAGAGGGAGATCAACAGAACGTGGTACCAGTGGGAGTCAGAGTCATGGTAAATCAAAGTCAAGAAGTAAGAAGAATGTCAAGTGTTATCACTATGGCAAGAAAGGGCACGTTAAAAGGGAGTGTTGGCAACTCAAGAAGAGTAGAGATTCCAGAGGAAAGAACCCCGAGTCATCAAATGCTCAGGGGAATGTTGCAAATACTTTAGATGATGGAGAAATCCTGTATAATGAAGTAGCAACAATTTCTAAGGACAGATAGCAGCTCAATAATGTTTGGTTAGTTGATTCGGGAGCAACATGGCACATGACTTCTCACAAAGAATGGTTTCACACATATGAACCTGTCTCTGGAGGATCTATATTCATAGGTAATGATCATGCCTTAGAGATTGCTGGGATTAGTACTATCAAGGTAAAGATGTACGATGACACTATTCATACTATTCAAGAGGTGCGATATGTGAAAGGCACGAAGAAAAATCTATTGTCTTTGGGATAATTAGATAACCTTGGTTGCAAAACTTGTGTCGAGAATAAGATCATGAAGATTATAGAGGGTGTGTTTGTAGTAATGAAGGCGGAGAAAATCGCAGTGAATCTATACTTGCTGAAAGGAGATACACTGATGGAAGCGGAGGCATCAGTTACTTCATCAAATTCCGGAGAAGAATCAACGATGATGTGGCATCGTAAGCTTGGCCATATGTTAGAACGAGACTTGAAGATTCTCTCTGAACGGAGGTTGCTTCCTGATCTCACAAAGGTATCTTTACTCTTTTGTGAGTATTGTGTCACAAGCAAGTAGCATAGATTAAAGTTTAGCACATCCAGTTCTAGAAGTAAAAAAGTTCTAGACTTGATTCACTCTGATGTTTGGCAAGCATCGATAATGTCCCTAGGAGGAGCTAGATACTTTATATCTTTTAGTGATGATTACTCCAGGAGATGTTGGGTGTATCCTATCAAGAGGAAGGCAGATGTGTTTTCAGTCTTCAAAATATTCAAGGCACGGATAGAGCTTGAATCTGGAGAAAAGATCAAGTGTAGTGTTTAAAGACGGACAATGGAGGAGAATATACAAGCGATGAATTTGATAACTTCTGTCAACAAGAAGGTATCAAGAGGCAGTTCACAGTGGCGTACACTCCTCAACAAAATGGAGTGGCAGAGCGGATGAACAGAACCTTGTTGGAAAGAACAAGAGCAATTTGAATGCTATAGGTCTACCCAAGACATTCTAGGCAGAAGTAGTCAAAACTGCCTGTTATGTGATTAATCGATCTCCATCAACAGCGATTGATCTGAAGACACCGATGGAGATGATAAGCCAGCTGATTATTCTCTCTTACATATGTTTGGATGTCTTGTGTACATGATGTACAACACTCAAGAAATCACAAAACTGGATTCAAAGTCCAGAAGGTATGTACTCTTGGGATATACTGATGGAGTCAAGGGATATCGCTTATGGGATCCCATTGCCCATAAGGTTATCATCAGCAGAGATGTGATATTTGCAGAGAATAAACTACAAGAGAAGGGAGATGATAGTAGACCAAAAACTACTACAGTTTAGGTAGAAAAGAATACTGAAGATTCAGATTCTTCTGAAGTAGCACTAGAGTACGAAGTAGAAGAACTAGTCAAGGAAGAGGCTTCTAAAATTCGTCGGTCTACTCGTGTGAGAAGAACACTGGCATGACACTCGGATTATATCACTAAGAGCAATATCACATATTGTTTTCTAACAGAGGATGGAGAGCCAACAACTTTTCATGAGGCTACTAAAATCCCGGATGTATCCCTATGGATGACAGCAATGCAAGAAGAGATTGAATCCCTTCATAAGAACAAGACATGGGATCTTGTTTTGCTACCACAAAGAAGGAAGGCTATTGGCAACAAATGGGTCAACAAGATCAAGTGTGATAGCAATGATCAAGTGGAGCGGTATCGTGCGAGATTGGTGGTAAAACGATATGCTCAGAAAGAAGGTATTGACTTCAATGAGATATTTTCACCTGTAGTTTGACTAACAACAGTTAGAGTGGTTCTAGCGATGTGTGCTACGTTTGACCTACATCTAGAGCAGTTAGATGTGAAAACTACTTTTCTTTATGGAGAACTTGAAGAAGAGATTTATATACTCCAACTAGAAGGTTTTGCTAAAACAAATAAGGAGAATTTGGTTTGCAGGTTGAACAAATCTCTATACGGTCTTAAACAGGCGCCGAGGTGTTGGTATAAGAGATTTGATTCCTTCACCATAAGCTTTGGGTACAACAGACTCAGCTCAAACCACTGCACATACTTCAAGAAGAATTGAAGGCACAGTTAGCTAGAGAATTTGATAAAAAGGACTTGGGACCATCAAACAAGATTCTATAGATGCAAATTCACCGAGACAGAGGTAACAAGAAGATTTAGCTTTCTCAGAAGAATTATTTGAAGAAAATCTTGCACCGCTTCAATATGCAAGATTGTAAGCCGATTTCTACCTCACTTCCTGTTAACTTCAAGTTATCCTCTGGGATATATCCTAGCAATGAAGCAGAGAGGATGGAGATGTCTCGAGTACTGTATGTATCAGCAGTGGGAAGCCTGATTTTCACTATGATATGTAGAAGACCAGACATTGCATAAGCAGTGGGAGCAGTTAGTCGATATATGACGAATCCTAGTAGAGAGCATTGGAATACTATGAAGAGAATTCTAAGATACATCAAAGGAACCTCAGATGCTGCATTACGGAGGATCAGAATTTACTGTCAGAGGATATGTTGATTCAGATTTTGCGGGTGATCTTGACAAACGAAAATCTACTACAGGCTATGTGTTTACTTTTCCAGAAGGAGCTATAAGCTGGGTTTCAAAACTGCAAACTGTTGTGGCTTTATCTACAACAAAAGCAGAATAAATGGCAACTACACAAGCTTGTAAAGAGACTATTTGGATTCAAAGGTTATTAGAGGAGCTCGGGTACAAACAAAAAAAGATTCCTCTATTTTGTGACAGTCAGAGTGACTTGCACATTGCAAGGAATCCAACTTTTCATTCCAGGACAAAACACATTGGCGTTCAATATCACTTTGTTCGAAAAGTAATAGAAGATGGAAGTGTGGACATAAAGAAGATTCACACAAAGGAGAACCTAGTAGATACTTTAACCAAACCAATCAACACTAACAAGTTCCAATGGTGTAGATCCTTATATAGCCTAGCAAAAATATAACCAGTATGAAGAATTGATAAGGGAAGAAATGAGAGATTTCTCAAGTGTGAAGGCATGATTAAAATTAAGTCTTCAAGTGGGAGAATATTAAACAAATCAACAATTACAGCTCACCAACCAGCCACAATAAGAACAGTAAAAAGGCAGCCACAATAGGAATAGTAAAAAAGGAAGCCGCAATAGGAATTATAAAAAAGGGCAGCCACAATAAGAATAGTAAAAAGGGCAGCCGCAATAGTAATAGTGAAAAGAACAGCCGTAATAGTAATAGAAAAATATGGTGTTCACACCACCTTTCAAGTTCTATAAATACGGAGGGCTTCATCACTTGTTTAGTATCCCATTCTAAATCCTCTTTTTTTCTAAGAGAGAATTCAAGCCTAGGAATTTCTCTTAGTGTCCCACTTGTTTTCTCCTAAATTGTTAGAGTGAGTGTTTTCTCCTATTTCAAGAGAGAAAGAGACGTTGATTTGTTCTCTCTTTGTTGTAATCTCCTTTTATAGTTAAATTCTTCACAGTCTTATCCGTGGACGTAGCCTAAGTTGAGTGAACCACGTTAATTCTTTTGTGTGCTTTATTTTTTTATTTTACCCAAATTTTCTCAACTTGTATTTTAGCTGTGTGTTATCGCTTCCACAAAGCTGATCTCCTAACAAAGTACTCTCTAAGCTTCTTAATCTCAATACTCATCTACAGGCTACTACATTAGCATATAACTCTTCACAAAAAGATGCCATGATGAAAGCAACAATTTGATTAATAAATTCAAGATGAAGATGCACCACAACTTTAACGGTGAAATACAGTAAGAGGTTCTAAACACAAAATCAGAAAATTCTATTAAATGAATCCTCAATATCCTTCTAAGAAGAAAATATGAATCAGAATGTCATACTCGTAACAAAAAAGGACTCAAAATAAAAATCTAGATGTAACTATAGAGTCTACAAGAATTGGTTCTAGTCTTTATCATTAATGGTTCCTTTCCGGTATCATTCCTTCCAACGTGACAAGGCTTGGTCGGTATTCATATGGATGTTTCTTCTTCTTTGGTAGCAGAGGCTTTGTTCCCTTAATTTTCCCTGTTTCGACATGGTAGCAAAACTCGATTTTCTCTTCAAATTGAAACCGCAGATCACTAGATGTATCTCTCACAGGAACAAGTTTCTCCTTTGGATACGTTTCTTCTCTTAAAAATCTCAAGGGCACAACGATTTTGCTCCTACTCCATCTAAATCCCCCAATACAATGTTCTAACACCATGACATGAAGGGCTTCATCGGCTATCTCGGAAACAGCAATTATCCCGGAGGAACAAAAAAGTCTCAGACAAATCCAAGAAGATACCCCTAGGCAAAGTACTAGCCACAAAAGTCTCCTTCCATATATCGAAAGAGAGAACCTTCAACTCCAAATTTCGTCCATTTCGAACCATTTTGACGGAATGAAATTCGCCTTCGCTTCTCACAAAACACTCCATCACTACTTTCCCATCTTCTCTTGGGGGCTGGTGCCTCAAAGGCCTCCAGTGGTCATCTCTTCCAACACTAAGAATTTCTGAATCTCTTTGTTCGACACCTTCCTCATTTAGGCTGTAATATGTAAAGACCAATTTGCATTCACGAGTGCACGAGTTGTAAGCACTCAAGAGTAAAGAAGATACCAAGATTTGGATCTGGCATACACAGCACACCATGATTAGGATCCGGCAATTGAAGCATTTGGCGGGTGGCCGGGTTGCAGAGATGGTACTTATGAGTTTCGATGTTCTGCTTCAACAGCAGGCCAGAGAAAGAGTCGATTATAGGAAATCTCTCGTCATCAAAAATCAGGTCTGCTTCATCATTCAGAGACAGAGGAGTGGCTGTGGATCAGCGCATAAGGATTGAAACAGAACAGTGGTCTTGGGTCAAAGAAAGCCACTCCTTGGAAACGCACTTGGATCTCAGCAAAGAATTCACAGACATCCAACTCATTATCTCAGTGATCATGTCAAAGGGAAGCTCTGGAGTGTCCAATTGGAGCTGATTCGAGACGTGGTCTTGGTTATGGTGGACGTACTTAAATCGTTTCGACATATTTGAACTTGACCAGAAATCACTTTCATTCAAGAGAAGTTCAAAAAAAAAAAAATAATAATAATAAAAGAATGGTCTGAGTTTATTTTGTTTCCATAGAATACTAAAATAAGATTGAGAAGTTCAAGGTAAGATGAACAAAAGCGTACCAGATAGCCAAGCAAGAATCGACAGCAAGAACAGCGAACCGCCAATAAGAACAGCAAGAAACTACACAGCAAAGTAGATAGAAACCGAACAAGTTTTAGACCCCGCAACCAAAAGAAAAGAGACAACAGAATCCAAAATAAGAATTCTAATTATTGAAACAAACAAGAACGAGCAAAGCTTAACTTGAATCCTTCTAGACTCAAACTTTTACTTGCTAATCTTAGTAGATACGGTGAAAAAATGAAGAAGATTAAAGCCCAAAATTTCACTATGCAATTTTAAACATGTTTTAGAAGTATGTTATCATATATAATAACGATTATAGCTAATAATGCAGAAGCATCATCAATTGAAATATGGCAGAAACTCACCAAAAAAGAACGCCTTGTAAAAACTCAAACGTACTTTGATTTACTACGCCTTGTAACAGATTCATTCAATATAACGTCAACTTATATGGGCATTTTAGACGGATAATAGAATACTGATCCTATTTTTGTAATGTCAGGAGGGATGACGCAGCAGGTCGCTAGATTTCACTCTAACTTGCATTCTCACAATGAGAAAAGAAATAAGCAAAATTCTCAAAGAGAATTTAAAAGAGAAAATTAAGATTTGATTGAAGATTGGATGCTTACAACTCTTACCAATGAAGGCAATTTATACAAGTTTAGGATTAATCTAAACCATCCAATAAAATAATTCTAAAAAACTTACAACCATATACGTAGCACCTACCAATCTAACATACTTAAATTGTTCACCTAATATACTTCAAATAAACAAATTGTTCACCTAACACACTTCAAATAAACAAGCTAAATAATCTAACACAGTTCAAATAAATAAGTCTATAATACCTAATACACAAAAGCATTCTACCAACCAATAGAATATTCATTAGATTGGGTTTTGGAATTTTGGGCCTTAGCTTTAGATCATGGATTTGGTTGTGGGCTGCTACATCAGTTCTCCCCCTCTTGAAAAAAAAACTCGTCCTCGAGTTGCTCAAGGTATGACTTCCGGTCCATAGTGCTCGTACATGTCTTGAATATTGAAGGTCTTAGAAATTGTATAACTATCTGGTAGATCAATGACATATGCTTTATCATTAATCTTTTGAATAATACAAAAGGGGTCAATTTTCTTCTGCTTAAGTTTATTGTATTCTCCTGTTGGAAGTCTTTCTTTACGTAAATGAACTACTATAAAATCGCCCTCTTTGAAAGTCTGTGCTTGTCAGCATTTTGCAGTGGACTCTTCTAACTTTCTTTTCACTTCTTCATGGATATTGATCACCTTATTAATCAAATGATCGGTAATAATACTCATCCCTGGAAGTTTTGGTAAAGGTACCAAGTCGAGAGTATACAACAGAGGATGAATATAAACAACTTCAAATAGAGATTTACCTCTGCAACGATTTGGCATATTGTTGTAAGCAAACTTAGCTTGCGGTAGAACATCCTCCCATTCTCTTGGGTTTTCTTTAATCAAGCACCGTAAAATGTTGCCCAGTGTGCAATTACTGACTTCAGTTTGCCCATCTGTTTGGGGATGACAAGTGCTACTAAATTACAAGATAGTATCAAGTCTCTTCTACAAAGTGCGCCAAAAATGACTGAGGAATTTACTACCGTGATCAGAGACTATTGTCCTTGGTAACACATGCAGACGAACAATCTCTCGAAAGAACAATTGAGCAATATGAGTAGCATTTGAAGTTTTCTTGCAGGGAATAAAATGAGCTATTTTTGAAAAATGATCTACCACAACAAAGATAGAATCCGAATCTTTTTGTGTTCGCGGTAGTCCTAAGATGAAATCCATGGACAAATCTTCCCAAGGTACATCAGGAATAGGAAGTGGTATGTACAACCTAGTGTTTTGAGCTTGTCCCTTTGCAGTGTGGCATATATAACAACGCTTGACAAATTTCTCGACATCATGCTTAAGATGTGGTCAAAAGTATCGAGCTTCCACTAATAAAACAGTTTTGTCTCATCCCATATGTCCTCCTAACCCTCCTGCGTGTAGTTCCTGAATGATGTGTTCTCTGAGCGATCCTCGTGGAATACATAAATGATTTTCAAAGAATAGAAAACCATCATGTATTTGATATTTATTTGCAACTCCATTAATGCATTTCTCCCATTCTTCCTTGAAATTTTCATCATCAGCGTATGAGTCTTTCAAATAATCAAAACTGATTATTTTATTTTGAACGGTAATTAGTAACATAACTCGGCGACTCAATGTATCAGCAACCTTGTTTAATTATCCTGACTTATGCTTGAGAGAGAAAGTAAACTTCTGGATGTAGGAAATCCATTGAGCATACGTTCGATTTGGTTTGGAAGAGTTGTTGAGGTACTTAAGAGTTTGATGATCCGTATTGAGGATGAATTCCTTCTGTACTAGATACGGCTCCCATTGTTGTACTGTACGAACAATCGCATATAATTCTTATTCGTATGTTGACCACTTCTTTCTGGCTTTGCTGAGCTTTTTACTAAAGAAAGCTATTGGCTTCATATCTTGGGATAGAACAGCTCCAACTCCTACGCCAAAAGCATCACAGTCGACTTTGAAAATTTTGTCAAAGTCAGGAAGTGCAAGGACGGGTGCATTTGTGAGTTTTTCCTTCAAGATAGCAAAATTCTGTTCTGCTTCTTCTGTCCAAAGGAATTGCTTTTGCTTCAAACAATCGGTGAGTGGTGCGGCTATAGAGCTGAAGTTTCTCACAAATCGTCTATAGAACGTTGCAAGACCATGAAAACTCCGAACTTCTATAATGGTCTTCGGTATTGGCCATTCTCGAATAGCCTTTACTTTATCTTGATCGAATTTGATTCCGTCAGAACTTACTACAAAGCCCAAGAAGACTAAATATCAGTCATGAAGCTACATTTCTTCAAGTTGACATACAACTGATTCTTACGAAGTGTATTAAAACTTCGGTCAAGTATTGTAGATGTTCTTTCTCATTCTAACTATAGACTAAAATGTCATCAAAATAAACTACGACAAATCTTCCAATGAAGGGTTAGAATACCTGATTCATTAACCTCATGAAAGTACTCGGGGCATTGGATAGACCGAACGGCATAACTAGCCACTCGTATAGTCCTTCATGTGTTTTGAATGCACTCTTCCATTCATCTCCAGGATGAATACGAATCTAATGGTATCCGCTCCGTAAATCAATCTTGGAAAAGAGCTTTGATCCTCTCAATCTATCAAGCATGTCATCCAATCGTGGGATAGGAAATTGATATTATACCGTAATCTTGTTGATGGCTCGACTATCAACGCACATCCTCCAGCTTCCGTCTTTCTTCGGTGTTAGGAGTGCTGGTACAGCCACAGGGCTCATACTTTCTCTAATCATCCCTTTCTTGAGGAGATCTTGAACTTGTATTTGTAGGATTTCATACTCTTTAGAACTCATGCGGTAGTGCGGTAGACTCGGTAGACTTGCTCTAGGAATAAGATCAATCTGGTGTTGAATATTTCATAGAGGTGGTAAGCCAGCGGGTAACTCCTCAGGAACGATGTCTTCAAATTCAGATAATAATGTTTGAACTTGTACAAGAATATTGGTAGGAGTATATGTCTCTTTAGGTACAAAAAGAAGGTTGGTCCTGGTGGGGGTTGTTTGGAAATTTTTTAGCTTCAGAGGAGCCAGAGTAATCTTTATATCATCTGTGACATCCCCCGATCCCACATGCGTACGTAAGGATATTCGTAAAAATATTTAGTGAGATCGGGAGACGCCACTCGACTTAGAACTGATAAAATCGGGGAAAATTAAAACATTTTAAACTTTATGGGATAAAATGGGAAATTCCACTCATAATTATACGTAGTCTAATTTATACATATATAGGTACTCACGAAGTGGACCTCTCATAAAAATATACATAATGTACACACACACACAAAATAGGTACAAAATTGTCTCTCAGGAAACCACAGCGTCAAAATGCCCATATAC
>JXTB01000950.1:38719-58140 GCA_002914805.1 Parasponia andersonii | reverse complement strand
CAGTTGAGGCGAGGGTCGCTGTTCCTAGACAGCAGACCCTTGGAGCTTCAGACCGCCAGCTGTCATGGATTCGAGGTCTGACCGATTGAACCGTTTGGGATCAGTGATGGATTCTGCCTTAAATTCAGAAGACCCACAGGCCGATGGCGGGATCACGTGCGATCCGCGTGACCCTTCTCACGGTTCGAGGTTCAGAAATGGGCCCCACAATAACTACTAATGGACCTTTAACGATAAATCTCTGATTAGAACCTTCATTGTATATAGATTCTAATTGAGTGATATAAAAACTTAGAATATACTTATTTGATGTACCCAAGAGTGCATCTTTTAATCTTAGCAAGTGTTTAATTTTGTAACTTTATATCATTATATTTCTATTAATTTGTTTCATATTGTTATAATTATCTTTCAATAAACTTTCTTCCATTATTTTTATTCTTACAATATATATGTTATGATCTTGAATTATTCAATAACCTTGTAGATTGATCTCAGTCTTTACCCATGGAGAAGACTTCTTTCATATGAACCAATCACTTACTATGCATCGTCTTTCTTTTAGCTAATACTTTATATTTCTTAATTTTCGTGACATTTAAAATTATTTTATTATAATACATGATAGGTACAACCCGGTAAGATGTCTGGTACCTTACAGGGAAGTGTTTGCAGGCTATTACATTGGTTGGGCAGTAAAGAAGTTGTTGCAGAGGCTAAGGTGGAAACCAAAGATCCTAAGGCACTAGTTCATCACATGATACTTGGTCCAGATTGCTGGAAAATTTCGTTGACCAAAGTGAATGTGAATCGCGTCCCTCTATTTCGTACTACAAGTAATTTGCATATTCTTGAAAATGCTTTAGGATCCACAACTGCGTGGCCATCAAAATACATAAAAATTGAAATAGCTTGACATATATCAGCATGCAAGCCAATGATTGTGGATCATTAAAAACAACAAGAATTGTGTTCAAGACTTTATTCTGTGGCAGGAAACATTTTCAAAAGATGCGGAAAGCTTAAAACATCTGCTGGTTTCTGTTGTTTTCTTGGCAGCACCGAAGGAGGGGAGGTGGATAGGCACCAATCCCGTAGGTGTTTTTTTTTTATATAGATATCAATTTGATTAATGAAAATTTTATATATATATATATTAATTGTAAAATATAAAAAAGAAAAAAAATATTAATAAGACATATCTTTTTATATATTTCATTATAATTATTGGATAAAAAAAAAGAAAAAAAAAAAAAAGAAAACGTATTAGATTGGCAAATATATATATATATATATATAGAATTAACTTTAAAATGGAGAACAAATAGAAGGGCCAAAAGTGCGGGGGCAGCGGCGGCGGGGAAAAGGTTAGGTGGGCATGGGCAGGTCACAGGGTGGGTGCGTGCGTCTGTTGTGAATGCGGAGTGATGCTTGTAAAGTGCTTAATTAAACAAAACGACGTCGTTTAGTGTGACCTGACATTGTCGCTGAAAAAAAGGGTCAAAGCTGGCAAACCCCATAATCAAATGTACAGAAACGTTAATCAATCGAAAAGAACGAAAATTCAGACTTAAGACTATTCTCTCTGCAAATAAAAAAAAACAAAATCAGAGGAATAATTAAACGCTTGCTTTTGTATTTTGAAACCCAAAAAAATTGAAAGAAAAAAGAGAAAGAAAAGAAAAAATGGCGCTTTCGCGGCTTCGACAGCCGGTAATCTCTCGTACTCCATCCTTATTGCGAGCTCGTCTTCTCTCTTCTTCATCCTCCAGATCCTTCACTCGGTACTCTCTCTCTCCTCTCTCCCTCTCGTTCAATGGAATCTTTTTCTTTTTTGGGAAAAAATGGCACTTCAATTTCGGGTTTTTTCTTCTCTTGCCGAAATTGAGTGGACGATTTCATTTAGTTTGAACGCGTGAATCGGTTGAAGTTCATGTGGGGTTTTTGGAATCTATGAAATTGGTGTTAAGTTGTATTGTTGATTGTTTATCATAAGTTCATGGCAGTTGTTGGATTTGATCGAGTTCGTATGGGGTTGATTAGTGTTTTTGAGATTTGGAATTTTTGAGATGGTGGGCATGTGTCGGAATGGGCTAATTTGATGAACTCTATTGCTGTGGCTAGACGACTATTGGTTACGGTTGCAATTGGAATTCAGTTAGTGCTACTATTATGTATTTAGTTCTATTAAAAATGAATGTTTGGGTTCATAAAAGAGAATTGAGTCATGGGTTTTGTTCATTTTATCGATTTAGGATGGTACTTCTCCATTTGCTCCTCTTATGTGTTCTTTTTTTAATTTTTTGAGTGGAGCAGTTTTGTTAAGTTACTGAGAATGTAAGACCCTGTGGAGTAGATTTTCTTGATTAAATTCCAAAATGCAGTCTTTTATAATTTTCCTAAAAGAGTGCATTGACCAAATGCACTGGAAAGTAGCTGACTTGAACTCAGAATGCTGGTGGTAGTACGGGTTACAACTTTTTTTGAGACTTTATTCAACCTTTTAACTTTACTCTTCTGGATTGTGTTGCCTACCTGATGGACCCTAGGTGTGTTTGATCATTTACATAGGTTCCAGTTCTTCCATTAGTTTTGAAAGACAAAGCATGAGAGTAATAAACCAAGCCTTCTGGATCATAAAACTAAATAATAACTTAACCTAGTTAACCTATACACCATACCAAAGAACCCGTCAATAAAATCTAGATTTCGCCCTCTTTACAAAATCTAGATGTATATCCTTACCGACTTGTTTTTATATGTTAGTATTCAATTTGGGGTAGTTTAGATTTCAGGAGAAAACAAAAATACTTACTCATGCCCTTGAAATACAGTATCATATAAATATATGGTTTAAGTAAGCTTCATCTGTGTTTGAGCTTTCGTTTATCCAGATTTCTTACTGATCTTTTTTCCCGCATTGCATGTTTCAACATGTTATGTACACGTCATCTTAGAGAGTCATTGTTCTTCAATAAATAAAAGAGGAGTATTATTCTTGAAGTTTTCAAACTTTTCAATTGTCGTCAAAGTTGTGAAGCTACTGATACTCTTCTGGATAATTGGACTTCATATGGTTGCATTATGCTCGTTGAATAAGATATTAGAACTGCATGGCCAAGTTCATAACTTCTTACATGTGTTTTCTGATGCAGTAGTTGCAGAGCACTAAATACTGTTGTGCGTGATCAGGACTGTCTTCCAAGGTTTGTTTTTATAAGTTATCCATTTGCCAAAGGTTGCAAATTTGAATTTGGTTTCTTTGTTTGCTTCCATTACCAGCATATTCACCAGCATGGTACTTCATGGAACTTTCTTATGAGTGGGAATTATTTTTACAATTTAGTTTTTTCTTATATTAGTTTTACAATTTAGTTTTTGGATAGTAAGTTCTACAAGTTAGTTTTATTTCTATAGAAACAATTTTGATTCGAATTAAAAAATTGAAACTTGAACTAAAACTACCTTAAGGGTTATCATCCTCATAACCAACTTAACCATAGGATTAAATAGTATAGAAGCTGCTAATTATGTTTGGCTCGTGGTTTTTTTTCGAAAGGAAACGAGAAAGAGTATTATTAAAAAGATAATAATACAAGAAAGGGACAAGATGTCCTAGAGAACAAAGCTAGAAAACAGTAATAATTGAAAATAAAATTACAACAGGTTCGACCACCCCCTTAGTAAATCAGCAAACATCCAATCCCTGAACTCTTTTGTTTGGCTCGTGGTGGTATAAGGTATTAAACTAGATTATGTTATAACTGTAAACAAATCCTTGTTCAACTTAATTTAGTAGTTTCCCTTATTTTTTTATGCTCATGTAAGCTCTAGTGCATGTATATTCACTAGAAGCAAACTTCCTAGTGCTACAAACAAGATATTTAAGTTCTTGCTAGGCAGGTCTTGCAGATTTAGTTTAGACTAATATAGCTTTCATTTCTACAAACCTCTCTTTTTTCTCACCTTTGTGGATCAGGACCACACTTGGCAGAGTTCATGGTATATCTTTGCATTACCAGGTTAGTATATCGCATTATATTGATTAAACCTATTTGATACTAGGTTCTTCTCTAACCCCTGTTATAATTTTCAGCCATGGATTGGTGTCAAGTACTTCTCAACTTCAGGTATGATGTATCCATTTAGTGATAATATCTTTTTCTATTGAATTTTACCTTTGGGATTCTTAGCTTTGTGGCTTAAAGAATTTCACCTTTTTTCCCCCCTCTTTGCTATTCTTGTTCTTTACAAAATAACTAGTTATCCTCTATGTTGGAGCTTCCATGAGAAGCAGGGATGTGAGAAGAATCTCAATTGCAAAATGTTTTTGGTCATGCTTGTTATGCATAATTTTCTGTTCCAAAAAATATACTAGAAATTTAATTGCTAATGCAGATCCATCACATCAAGTGCTTGGGATGCCTGCTTTGTCTCCTACCATGGTAAGCATGTGGTTGTATAAGTTGCATTGAACATCTTTTCAGTTTTCATCTTCTTTTTTCTCCTATGAGCTTAGATGCCTACTTGTTGCTGATCTGTAGAGTCAAGGTAACATTGCAAAGTGGAGGAAGAAAGAAGGAGATAAGGTATATAGTCTATACTACAGGATGGTTATATGTTTGCATTTTTCTTAGCTGAACTAAATGAAAATGTAGAAGCAAATAAGTTTCTGTTGCTAGAATAGACAGTGAGGTTATGTCTATCTCAGCAGTGATTTCTCTTTCCCTGATTATTGACCTTTATATAACAGATTGAAGTGGGCGACGTGCTATGTGAAATTGAAACTGACAAAGCTACCCTTGAGTTTGAAAGTCTTGAAGAAGGGTAATTGGACATTAGCAGCATGCATGATGCATATATATTATGGGATGATACATGTCCAGTAAAACTCTTTGTTCTAGATCTGCTTTCTTTGGCATTAACAAAGAGAGTATTTTTGTTTTTTTCTTGTAGAATTTTTTTGAGTGTATATAAACATATATTCCCTCTTCCATGTCAACCACAGAGACCCTTCAGCGTGCCGTTAACTCTGTTCTACATCCACTTTGTTTGGCATTAAGAATGAGAATATTTTTTTTTTTCATGTAGAATATTTTCGAATGTATATGTTCTCACTCTTACACGTTAACTGTTCAAGATCCTTCAGTGTGCTTCTTCTTCTTCTTATTTATTTATTTATTTATTTATTTATTTTTAAGTTTGAATGATATTTTCACATTAATACTTAAGAAGAGGAGACTACTTAAATCATTCAAGATTTTATCCTTTATGAAATGATTTTTGCATTCGTATTTGGATAATTCTCCAGGTTTCTTGCTAAGATACTGGTTCCTGAAGGATCAAAGGATGTACCTGTGGGACAACCTATTGCAATAACGGTAATATGTGATAAGCCTTCGACATTGAATGTTTTGTTATTATTTTATGCTTGCTAAGATACTGGTACCTGAAGGATCAAAGGATGTACCTGTGGGACAACCTATTGCAATAATGGTAATATGTGATAAGCCTTCGACATTGAATGTTTTGTTATTATTTTATGTCTGGTTTTTGTTTGGTTCTTCATGGAGCCATGCTTTGTGCACTGTATTGCATTTTACAAGGTCTATTGTAATGCATAATAATATAATAGCATGTTTGATTATGTATGTATTAGAGATATGTGTGAATTTTACTACAACTGGCGTAGCCTTGTATTATAGTCATAAGGAGAGAAACTTATAAGAGAGAAAAAGTAATGAGATGTAAAGAAGAGAGAGAGTAAGGAAGTGGAAGAACACTAAACAAGTGATGAGAGAGGAGAGACAAATTCATGAGGGAAGTAGAATTGAGAATGTGGAGGGGAGACAAAATTATTCAATCTAATAGTTTGCAAAACTCATTTTTTTGGTGCATAAGCTTATAAAAAGATCTGCTGGTTATTCTAAGAGTTTTATTCAGTTATAAAATACAAAATCACCACCAAAATAATCTTGTATTAAAATAGTACAATGCATAATACAGTGTACTAAACATGCTCTGAATTTTATTTAAATTCTCAAAATCGGAAGAGTTAGCATTTTAGGGAAACTTTTTATCTTTGCTAAAAGTGACCTGTTCACTTTTCCTTCCCATTTTCTTTTACTTTCTATTCTTGCGTTCCTGCATTTTTTTGTCTTATCTATTTTTTTTTTACACTACTGTATTTGATAATTTTAGAATTAATTCATTTGTATGGTTTAAAAGTTTACTGCTTACCACAGGAGTTTGCTTTTGGTAGACACTAACTTGTTTGTAATTACAAGGTTGAAGATCAAGATGATATCCAAAATGTCCCTGCTTCTGTAGCAGGAGGATCTGATATTGAAGGGGAGATATCGCCTGATCAGGATGTCAAGAATGAGGACGGGGAACAAGAAACAAGTTCTGTAAAGATAAATACAGCTGATCTTCCTCCACATATTCTTCTTGAAATGCCAGCTTTATCCCCAACAATGGTAACAATTAATTAAACGTTGTGCTTCATATCACATTGACTTTTTGTTCCTCTGACAGATACTTAAGGCCATTGTGTTTTTGTACAGAACCAAGGGAACATTGCTAAATGGAGAAAGAACGAAGGAGACAAGGTTAGTTCTGCTTAATGTGTTGCTTTCAACCTAATCGTGAAACAACTTATTCATCTGGATAAGTCAAATGCTCACTGCATTGATGTGATATTTTACTTGTTTATGTACTTAATTAAACAGATTAGTGTGGGTGATGTGATATGTGAGATAGAGACTGATAAGGCCACCCTTGAATTTGAAAGTCTTGAAGAAGGGTAATGTTCTTTCTTCATGCTAAGTTCCTTTCTTTAACATAACATAAACTCTGGCTGCTGTTAGTTATGTTTGTAAATTCACATGGTTTCTATTTGTTTATAGTCTAGATCAGCATCTATGTAAATGCTTTTTTTCTCATTGTGAAAATAGGACCATGATCCTATGAAGAAAGTTTCTTCAAACATGTACTTACTATCTTTTCAGACAGTAAAATTGCTGCACCAAGCTTGCTTTATTACTATTACTAAGTTGTCATGCAATTATAATTCTTAAAAACATACAAATTATTTTCGCATATTTTCTCAGCCTCTAGGTTTACTTGGTATTGCAACTTTCTCTTTTTCACTTTTAAACTTGGGAGTCTTATCATAATTACTGATTTGTTAAATGTTTTTTTAGGCAAAATGTGATGCAGAAGTTTATAAATTGTCAGTATTACTTTCAGAAGGATAATCATTAGTTTTGTTTGATGAAATGTTTACTTAAGGTACTTGGCTAAGATACTAGCACCTGAAGGTTCCAAAGATGTGCCTGTGGGACAACCAATTGCAGTCACAGTAAGTGAATGGAACTTGTAGTACTGTTTGATCTGGTTACATTTTATGAAGAGTAGTGTACATTTGAAACTACCATAAAATTACAGTAAGGTGATACATTTTCCGTCTTTCAAATAGACAGCGAATTGCCATATTTCCTTGTAAGCTGACTAATCTGTGGAATGTTATCCTTCTCCCTTCTCCCTTCTCCCTTGTCGTTTTCGTTTATTAGAACTGTAGTATTCAAGTCATGAAAATTTAACTGTCGGCTTTTTGTCCAGGTTGAGGATCCAGCTGATTTGGAAACTGTAAAAAATGCTGTAAGTAGTGGTTCATCTGTGAAGGAGGAAAAGCCAATCCATCGTGATGTTAGGAAGGAAACTGTAGCACCAAAAACCTCTGTGAAAAGGATTAGTCCATCAGCAAAGTTGCTAATAGCAGAACATGGTTTGGACTCTTCGTCATTGGAGGCATCAGGTCATCATGGTACGCTACTGAAAGGGGATGTTTTAGCTGCAATCAGGTCAGGTATAGGATCTGCAAAAGCTTCTTCATCTAAACAAAAGACACCGGCATCTCCTCAAATTCATCGAGAGCAAGCCACTCGAGCACCACCGCCAGAGTCAAGATCTCATTCTGACAAGTCAGATTCATGTGAAGATTTTCCCAATAGTCAAATTCGAAAGGTAGGTTTTGTTTCACCTAACAGGTGATTCATAGCAAGTGGCTTTCAGCTTAGAACACATTATTATTATTATTATTATTATTATTATTATTATTTTAAGATTGGAACTAGGCAATAGAACATCACTCAAAGTTCATCTTATATAGTGACCAGAAGCTGATTGGTCATAAGCAAGCCATATGATGGGTCTAATGCCACCCGTATTGATGGTAAATAAAGTACTGAAAAGGAAAAGCAAAATAATTATTTGTGATAAAGTTGAAGACGAATTGCCTGCAAAATAAATGAAAATGTAATTGTGGGAAGTTGCAAGTGTTGGGGCAATTAAAATGATTGGCAAAAAGATCACTAAGATTATTTTGGTGAGAACTGTTGGCTAAACTAGTAAGAAGAGTAATTCCTACAGAATCAAACATAGTAAGAGAAATAATTGACTTCAAATTTGAGATTCCATAATGACCAGAAAAGGACCTTAGAGTGTCAGACAACCTTCCAGGCAAAGAAAAATATGAGTTACCATCTATTCTGCTAGCTTTTCTTGTGGCATGTCAAACTCATCTCAACATTTTCATTAAAATTCTGAATGCATTTTGCCGCATTTAGGGCACGCTTGCTAACCCATATGAAAATAAACATAAATGGGAAAGAATTCGGGAAGGAATGTGGAGGAATCAAAAAATGAGTTATCTCTTTCCAATTTCACTAAGTATATGAGAGATTCACCAAAATTTGTCTCCTAAATGTGTGAGTAAACACACAGATAGATGGGAAAGGGAAACACTTCCTTATTTCTACCCAATTATGGCCCATTATGTATTAAGCATGGCCATAGTTATAAAGCTCCAATATGAGTAAAGTTAGTGGCTTCTTGTTTTGAGTTATTACAATTCCAATTAGAATTTACTTTTGTCATCTATTGGTCTTTGTTGTGTAATACAACCTTATGTTTTCTGGCAAAATAGCTTCATGTAGTATGTTGCACAGGTAGCTGTTCATTGTGGTGCCGCTGTAAGATCTATAATTTCTTTTTTGCAGGTGATCGCTAGAAGATTGTTAGAATCGAAACAAAATACACCACACTTGTATTTATCATCAGGTTGTAAGGCACTTTTCTCTAGTATACGTTTGTTGATGCACGTCATTCTATATATTGTCTTTTTTTTTTTTTTTTTTCAATTTCTAAATCTCGTCTTTCAGATGTTATTCTGGATCCTCTTCTTTCACTTAGAAAGGATCTTAAAGGTATGCACCATAGTTCTTATTGTTACTTATTTTTCCTGAGATACTGTGAGCCCAAGGATCATTTAGTCTCTTGGTTTCATTAACTACAGAGAAGCATGATGTCAAAGTTTCAGTGAATGATATTGTTATTAAAGCTGTAGCTGTTGCGCTCAGAAATGTACCAGAAGCAAATGGTAATTACTTATCAGCACTATTCTTAAAAATTGCTTTTTTTTTTTTCTTTCTTTTCCGAGTTGGAAACTGACTTCCTTATCTGTTTAAGTCCAATAATAGAATTTTGTTACTTAATACATGGCAGCTTACTGGGATGCTGAGAAAGGAGAGGTTATTCTTCGTGAATCTGTTGATATATCAATTGCAGTGGCTACAGAGAAGGTAATATTTCAGTATTATTTGTTAAGACTTGAGAGCTTTTCCAGCATTCAATCAGATTATAGCGAGTGCATTGCTACAGGGTTTGATGACGCCAATAGTGAGGAATGCAGACCAAAAGACTATATCAGCCATCTCCCGAGAGGTACTCTGTTAGTAATATTAGTTATTTACTGCCTTGCATTTACTTTTTCTTTTTTAGTATTTCCCTTGTTCTTTTTTCTTTCTTCTTCCTCACCAGGTGCTAGAACGTTAGCTACAACAAAGCCATTATAATGAAGAGTTCAGTTTTTGATCTTTTCTGAATGTTTGTTCATCTGTCTTTGAAGTTGTAAGAAAGTTTTAGCAAGTCCAATGACAGTCTATCAAATATAGGGAGGGAATAGACAGTCGTCCATTGTACTAGATTCTATATTTAGAACTTGTTTTACTCTTGTTAAGAACTTATATTGGGAGCTTTTACTTATGTATCATATTCAACTTCTTTTACATCATTTGAACTCAGGTCAAGGAACTAGCTGATAAGGCTCGGGCAGGAAAGCTTAAGCCAGACGAATTCCAAGGTGGAACGTTCAGGTGAGTTTGTGTTCTTAATTAGTTTTAGTCATCCTCCTCATACTTGTCTCTTTTGGTTAATTGAGACAATTATAAACCTCTCAATATTTATGCAGCATTTCAAACTTGGGAATGTTTCCAGTGGATCAGTTTTGCGCGATTATAAACCCTCCTCAGGTTCTGTGACAAAATCTCTTTCGTAGTCTATGACATGCTTCTAGCCAGTATTACCTTTTCATATAGCTGTTGTACATTGACTGTCTTCTTCTCAACTTGTGCAGGCTGGTATCCTTGCAGTAGGCAGAGGCAACAAAGTTGTAGTACCGGTTATTGATAGTGACGGTAAGATGCTAGGACTCAAATACTTGAGGCTTAAAGAATTCAGCTAGATAAAGTAAATTTTCTTTCTCCTTTTCCCCCAGGAATTGAGAAGGCTGCCGCTGTCACCAAAATGAACTTGACATTGTCTGCTGATCATCGTGTTTTTGATGGCAAAGTTGGAGGTAAATAATGCGACGTTCTTTAGTTTAAATTGGTGATATCTTGTGCATTTGGATACTTTTTCTCTTGTTCTTGAATTCCACTTACACCAGTGACCTTCAGTTTTAATATAATAGGCTGCGTCGTGGAGTAATAACCTTGCGACTGTAGTGTTGAAAAGTGGATTAGGTTCCGTTCCTCCCAAGTTCGAGACTTTCAATTTGAAAGTATTGATCATGACAGATCATGACATTTGAGGAAATAATATCTAAAATAGCAGAAATTATTAGTTACTAATGCAGATTTTAGTGGTATTATGACACGAGTTCTTCCATCTTACAGACCTGAAAATAGTTGGCTGATTATTGACCGGGAGTGAGAGAGCGACATTATAGAGATGGGTTCACCTTATAATCAGTTTGTTCTTGTTCATATTTTGACCATGTTCTAGTGAAGGTACTTCAATCTATTTTACAGGTGCTTTCCTCTCAGCCTTAAGTTCAAACTTCAGTGACATCCGACGACTTCTTTTGTAACAACATTAAGAAGATCATCAAATTTGTTTTGACATTGCAAAAGAGCAATAACGGGAACAGGAGTCTACTTCAAAACCCAACTTAGATTTTTCTGAGAGTCAACAATTTTTTCCTGGAATTTCCATCGTGTCAACATTTGCATTTGTTGTGCCATCTTGTTATTCTTGAATCGTTGTTGGTGCATCAAATTCAAACTGTCTCAACAACAAAATCATATACACTGTTGATTGATTGTTGCAAAGTTTTGTACAATTTTTGATTCCAAATGTTGTCTCATTTCAAACGAGGGAGAGAAGATGTACGAAAAATCCACAGGAAAACCAATATCTTCCATCAATAAATTGCTTTCCCATTCCTGTGAACTCGTGTCATTTTGTGTAGGAAAAATTTCCTACGCACCTTTGTTTTTTGTCAAGATTACAGTGGAAACCATTTGACCAAAAATAACATGTACATATCATGTCTAGAAAAGTTAGAAAAATCAATAAAATTTTCATGACTTGGCTATGTTACTATTTTAAATTTAACAATTAACTGTTGTTTTGTTTTAGCGAAGGCCTTTTTCTTTTATTTTAATTATCGCAAATTATGGTATAACTTTTTTATGTTTAACAAAGATATATTCAAATTGCAATTTCGACTTGGGAATTGAAGAAATATGTGTTCAAAGGGGTGTGAGGGGAAGTTCCAAGGAAGACTATATAAGGAGGTTTGCTTGTGGCAATAGCAAATCTGTCAGACATGTGAAGCCAAACGATGTGGTGTAATGTCATATAGTGTTTTCGACAGAATATGATCAATCGAAGAGGGATATAGTGAGTTTCCTCTGCCCTTAATATATTCAATTACAAACAAAAAGAAAAAGACAAATGACGATTGAGTGTTTAAAGTACGTACACAATTGACTTGGTTAGGCTTATTTTTTTACCATTGTATTAGCGAGTAATAATTTTTTTTATTTCGTAAATAATTAACGAGTCATGTTACTTACCCCAGCAACAAACTTTGCTATTAATTACTAGCAATAACGGATCTTTAACCAAGTGAATCTTGATAAAGATAGCGAGACATCATAATCGACGTGGGCCATGAAGAAGTTAAATGACAACCACAACTTAATTGCATCACTCTTGGATAAAGTTTTTGAATCATTAATCATTAATGCTATCTGTTCCCATTCCCGGATTCGAAGGGGAACGTATACATGTCGTGGCTATAGGATAAGTCCTATGGGTAATCCAAAGGTATAAAACAACCACGGCAATAATCATGGCACAAATTTAGTAGTGTTTTGGCTTAAGAATAACACACAAGTAATTATATGGGCACTGGTCTTAATCTAGATAAGACACTTATCTATGAAATAATCTCACATTTGCAAGTTGGATAATGCACTGATTTTGGAATGCTAATAGTGACACATTACTTTGAAAAGGGTCATTTTGGCCTTTAATCAACAGTAGAAATTAAACAATGCCAATATATAAGTTAAAAGTGATGATCAATAAATGATAAACTAAGCATTTTTAAATGGAGGGACAAGAAAGATCATATATATATTATAAATGAAATTAGGTCATGGCTGTTATAATAATCATATACAGACACTACGCATAATTATAGAAGGTCATAGCACATATTAGTCGTGAAACACAGCACCAAAGAATAGGCTTTTTCTGGTTATGAAAAAAATATCAATGTGTCATTCAGTCGAGATATCACTAAAAGATCATATTGTGTTTTTTATTATTCGTTGTACGATCTAAAATCCTATATATTGGTCAATACCAAAAAGGAAAAAGTTGACCAAGTGAGTGTCAAATCGCATGAGTAAGATTAAGTGCGACCTCCACCGCATAAGTTAGTGTGACCTCTTCCGAATGAGTTAAGTACGACATCTACTGCATAAGTTAGTGTGATCTCCTCCGAACGAGTTAAGTGCGACCAGAAAGGAAACTAGACTAAGCTTCATCAAACGGGTAACCAACAGAGAAAGGGAAACAAAAGTTTCTCTTTGAAGATCGACCAGTCATCTCATTTAAGTGATTGCCCAGTTATATTATTACTCAAATTGTATTGCCCGATTATACAGTTACCTATTCTCACAATTGGGAAATATTGAGCTACCCTTACCTATATAAAGAGAGTTCAATGTTTCAGTGGGGGATCTTTGGATCTTTTGACTTCTTTCTGATCTTTTTGGATTTCTTTTGAATCTTGGATCTTTTATCTTTGAAATCTTTTCAGAACCTTTTAAACTCTTGCTTCTTCTTTCCGAACAACACATTGTAATTTTAAGCTCCTGTAATTCTCCAGAAAATAGTAAAAAATAGTTGACGTAAGCTCATCTTTTTTAGGGCTGAACTACTATAAAACTCTTGTCTTTTTGTTTGCTTTAATTAATTAACCATTTTCACACATAAGCCACATTTTGTAATTTTCCTAAATTTATAGTTGACAAAACCTCCGTTAACAATTGGCGCTAGAAGGAGGGCTATTCTGGCAGAAAATTTTATCCATTCCGCTTCTTTCAATAATGGCAAACACCAAAAACACCGGAACTAGCCAAAATCATCCCCAAAGTACCGCTGCTGCACAGGTAGATCCTGCTCAAGATCAGCCTGCCGTGACCGCACTGGAAAATATTGTCCAGAGGCAGGATCGTATGGAGGAAGCACTGGTGAATCTTCAGCAAATTATAAGTCAGATTAATGACTCTCTACGACGACTTGCTGAGGGACAGATACTAACTCCACCATAGCACGAACGTCCCAGAGAACGTCCCGCTCAACAACCTGAGAGAGGAATTCAGATCCTGGAAACAGAGAACTGCGACCAACCTAAAGTCTGACAGGAGCATCGAGGAGATTGTATCTCCAAGGGAAAAGGCAAGGTCACAGACTTGCCTCTGGTATCTGGTACTGAAAGTTCGTGCACTGATCGTGATCGTGGGCAACCTTCCTGGAGAGTAACTATCAATCATGATTATCTAGACAACGAGCAAAAATGTCAATCGAGGAGTGTCTTTGAAAGAATCAGTAGGGAATCTCGACAGAATCCTACAGACCTGAGACAACATCTGGATCAGCGACGTAGTCAAGAGCGATTCACATCACATCACAACAACCAAAGCCGATCTCGTCGCACTATTTCATTGGAATCCCTAAGGTCGTAGCACACCCTACCTAACCAACCCGCCTTATATTGTGACAACGATCAGAGGCCACTCTTACCACCAGTAAGAGAGAATATTCTCCCTCTGAACGTCGATGTTCATAATCTGAGGATTGCTTTAGATGCACTTGCTGGTTGGGACGATGAGCTCACTGATGGGTATCGTCAATCACTATTTAGCGAGGAGGTTCGAGCTACCGCCTTACATGCTGGATTTAAACTTCCCACCATAAACACTTTTGATGAGAAAACTGATCCGCGGAACCATATGGATCACTTTAACGACCTGATGGAATTTCATCGTGTTGATGATCTCACAGATTGTAGATGCTTTGCTGTAACTCTCACAGGAGTGGCGAAGAAGTGATTCCGAGGACCCAAGTCTGGTTCAATCTCGTCCTGGCAACAGCTTCAGACTACATTCTTGAGGCAATTCCAAGCTACGAAGAATTTTACTATTCCACTGGTAAGTCTGTTTGCTATTCGGCAAGGCCCAGAGGAAACTCTACGATCTTACCTAAATCGTTTTACCTCAGAGTTGGCAAAGGTCAATAACCCGCCTAAGGGAGGAGTCTTAACTCTAATGATGGCTAGGGTACGACCAGAAACTAAACTCTGGGAAGAGTTACTAGAGCAAGAATGCAGAACCCTTGAAGACTTCTATCGAAGAGTTGGTCGACATCTAAGGGTGGAATCTTCACACCAAAAACCTTAAGATGACAAAGGGAGGAGGAAAGGATGCTGCCAAAGATGCGACAACAAACAACAACAATAATAATAAGAAGTCGAACAAAAGGAGTAATAAACAATCGACTGAAAAGCAGCCCAAACAGAAAAAGTAGGAGATTCCAAGAGCTCCCATGAGGTTCAATAATTATACTGAATTGAACGCACCCATAGATCATATCTATGCAGTCACAAACTAACAGGAGTGGTATCGTCAACCGGAACTTATGAAAAGAGATAGAGCAAGCCGCGACCCCAACAAGTTTTGTCAGTATCACAATGACATTGGACATTATACCAATAACTACTTTGCCCTGAAAGATGAGATCGAAAGATTGATTAAAGAAGAGCGGTTGCAGCAGTACTCTAAACAGAATAATGAAAGGTGAGAAAAAAACCGACAGCGACCTCCAGAAATTAAACGCGAGGTGCGAACTATTTTCGGAGGACCGCACGTTGGCGGAGATTCCAAGAGAGCGCAGGATAGATATGCACAAGAAGCTCAGCAGCAACCGTTGATCAACGTCATGCACCTCGAACAGCGACCACTAAAGCTTCAGCGAGTACCGGATATGGATATTACCTTCACGGAACAAGACACGAGGGAGGTCCATTATCCACATAATGATGCATTGGTCATAAAGATCAATTGTGGAAGCACGCAATTATGGCGAGTATTGGTCGATAATGAAAGTACTGTTGACATCCTGTATTACAACGCCTTTAAAAAGATAAGGTTGAATGAAAGCGACCTAAAGCTCGCTGTCACTCCACTCTATGGATTCACTGGTAACAGTATAATGCCTATGGGCATGATTGAGTTAATGGTCAATGTTGGAACCTATCCTAGGGTTTCAACGGTAATGACCCAATTCTTGGTTGTAGATTGCCCATCTGCATTCAATGCTGTACTGGGAAGACCGACACTGAGGGAACTTCGAGCAGTAACATCGATCTATCATCTCGCTATGAAATTCCCGACTCAACAAGGAGTAGGCAAGGTGCGTGGCAACCAATATGATGCAAGGACTTGTTATAACATCTCTTTAAAGCTCGCAGTAAAGGATGCGACACCTCGTATAATGATGGTCCAACTACAAAGAGAAGAGTCAGGCGAAACAACCGTCGAAGCATCAGGCGAAACGTCAGTCGAAGTGTCAGGCAAAACATCAATCGAAACGATAAGCGAAGACCTCGACCCTCGAGAATGTAGAGGTTAAAACTAGACCCATTGAAGACTTGGAGGATTTGTCGTTTGACAGGTCCAAGATTTTAAAGATTGGAGCGAAGCTTCAAGAACCTGTGCGAGCTTCATTGGTCGCTTTCCTGAAATCTAATTTGGATGTCTTCGCATGGCAACATTTGGATATGGTCGGGATCGATCCGAATATCATATGCCATCATCTTAACATAGATCCAATGAAAAAGCTTGTATGGCAGAAAAGAAGAGCTATGAATCCAAAACGCTACGTCGCATTGAAAGAAGAGGTAGAAAAATTGCTCGAAATTAGATTTATCAGGGAATCTTTTTATCCGAACTGGCTTGCAAACCCGGTTTTGGTAAAGAAACCCAACAGGAAGTGGAGAATGTTCATCGATTTCACCGATCTCAACAAAGCATATCTGAAGGATAGCTTTCCCATTCCAAGAATCGATAGCTTGTAGATGCGACGTCGGGGCATGAACTCTTAAGTTTCGTGGACGCATATTCTGGATACAATCAAATCCCCATGTACAAGCTAGATAAGGAGCATACCTCGTTCATCACTGATCGAGGATTATACTGTTACAAAAAGATGCCCTTCGGACTCATCAATGCAAGAGCAACCTATCAGCATCTTGTCAACATGATGTTTGTAAAACAAATTGGCAAGATAATGGAGGTATATGTTGATGACATGCTGGTTAAGTCGAAGAAAGCTGAAGATCACATCAAACATCTTGATGAGATGTTCAAAATTCTCTGAAAGTATCAAATGAAGCTGAATCCCCAGAAGTGTGCATTCGGGGTAGGATCTGGAAAGTTTCTGGGTTTTATGGTCAATCAGCGAGGTGTTGAAGCTAACCCTCAGAAGCTACAAGCACTGATGGATATGCAATCTCCTCGTAAATCCAAAGATGTACAGAACTTGGCAGGAAGAGTGGTCGGATTGAGTCGATTTGTATCCAAGTCGACGGATAAGTGCCAACCATTCTTTGAAGTATTGAAAGGTTCGAAAAGATTCGAGTGGATGGGAGAATATGAGCAGGCATTCCAAGAATTAAAAATACACTTGGGTTCTTCTCCACTCTTGTCGAAGCCAAATCCGGAGGAAGAATTATATTTATACCTCACTGTTTCTAAATATGCGACAAGCGCTGCATTAATTTGAGAATATGAAAAGATACAGCAATCAGTGTACTACGTAAGTAAAAGATTACTCGATGCCGAAAGAAGATATCCAAGATGGAGAAATTGGCATTCGCACTCATTGTCGCATCCAGGAAACTTCGACCTTATTTTCATGTGCACACCATCAAAGTTTTCATGAACTTTCCATTAAAGCAGGTTCTGCAAAAACCCGAGACTTCCGGATGACTACTTAAGTGAGCAGTTGAGTTGAGTCAGTTCGACATCGATTTTCAATCCCGCACGACGATCAAAGGGCAAGCCCTCACAGATTTCATTGTGGAATTCACATATGATGTCAATCTTCCCACAGAAGTAATCGAAAAGCCTGCTATAGATTTATGTCGATGGATCATCAAACGAGAATGGAACTGGTGCGGGCTTAGTACTAATCAGTCCTAAAGGCACAATATTCATTGTGCACTTCGCTTCAAATTTCCAGCATCAAACAATGAGGCAGAATATGAAGTACTAATAGCCGGGCTAAAGCTCGCACAAGAAATAAAGGTCGAAGTGATTGAGGTATATAGTGATTTCCAGCTGGTCGTTTGTCAAGTGAACGGCGAGTATCAAGCAAGAGGAAAAAGAATGATGACTTATTTACAGGAGGTACAAAGATTATTCTCGACATTCACTACCTATAATATTCAACTTCTTCCTCGCATTAAGAATACTCGGGCAGATGCTCTAGCTCGTCTCAACAAAAGATGCCGAATTACTAAAAGTGGTCCCTGTTGAGTTTCTTACAAAACCAAGTATCGAAGTAGAGCCCCAAATAGCTATGACGGTTGATAAAAAATCATCGTGGATAGATCCTATAATGAAGTATATACAAAATGGCGATCTCCCCAAAAACAAAGACGACACAAAGCGACTTCGAATGAAAGTAGCTCGCTATGTTATCTATGATGAGAAGCTTTATCGAAGAAGTTTTAGTGCGCCGTTATTGTTATGTGTCGATGAAGAAAAAGCGGACTATATTATGAGGGAAATTCACAAATGTAGTCAGGCTTATTTACAGGAGGTACAAAGATTATTCTCGACATTCACTGCCTATAATATTCAACTTCTTCCTCGCATTAAGAATACTCGGGCAGATGCTTTAGCTCGCCTCAACAAAAGATGCCGAATTACTAAAGGTGGTCCCTGTCGAGTTTCTTACAAAACAAAGTATCGAAGTAGAGCCCCCAATAGCTACAACGGTTGATAAAAAATTATCGTGGGTAGATCCTATAATGAAGTATATACAAAATGGCAATCTCTCCAAAACAAAGAAGATGCAAAGCGACTTCGAATAAAAGTAGCTCGTTATGTTATCTATGATGAGAAGCTTTATCGAAGAAGTTTTAGTGCGCCGTTATTGTTATGCGTCGATGAAGAAAAAGCGGACTACATTATGAGGGAAATTCACAAAGGAATATGCGAAAATCATTCCGGGGGGCAGGCACTTGCGAACAAGATTCTAGACAAGGGTATTTTTGGCCAACTATGAAGAAGGATACGATGGAATTTACTAGGAGGTGTAACAAATGCCAACGATTTGCAACTGTTCCTAGAATGCCACCTATTCCTCTCACTCCAATGCCCAGTCCATGGCCATTTGCAGTATGGGGAATTGATATTATCAGAATACTTCCATTGGCGCGAGGTGGATTGAAATATGTAGTTGTCGCAGTCGACTATTTCATCAAGTAGACAGAAGCTGAAGGCTTAAGTACCATTTCCGCGAAAAAGATGATAGATTTTGTTTACAAATCTATAATCTGCTGTTATGGTATACCACATACTATAATTTCTGATAATTGGAAATAATTTGACTACGACAAGTTCTGTAACTTCTGCAACAACTTAGGCATCAAGAAGAATTTCTCCGCTGTTGTTCATCCACAAGCCAATGGACAGGTCGAAGCGATAAATAAA
>JXTB01000950.1:7465-38426 GCA_002914805.1 Parasponia andersonii | reverse complement strand
CGAAATATCTAAAATTCCTTAAAATCTTAGGATTTTCTCCTCGCTTCATGCCTTAGCATGTCGTATTACGCAATTTCCCTTCTCGAACAACAAAGTAACTAAGCAAAACGTTCATTGTTCGATGTGATATATTGCTATATTTACATTTTTCCATGGAACTTTTAAAAAATAGTATTGAGTTTGCATCACTCATACTTGTTGTTTTCTTAAGTGACCTAACCTATCCTAACACAACAGTTTTAAGTGTGTTGGATTCAAATCGCAATAGCGTACCGATCAGTCACTTAGTGATTGACTATTTGGTTAAATTAATTATCTTCTCTATTATAACTTATTTTGCAGAAATAAACATCTAATAAAGAAAGCATTCATTCATTGATAAAGCTCGCACCTATATGCAAGCAAAGAAATACAAATAAGAAGGGGACCAAGCCCGTATTGCTCTGAAGTTAAAAAAAAATAATAATAAAAGAACATTATTTTTATGCAGACGTACTCGCTCCACCATCTCTAGTTTTGGTAGCTTCATCTTCCCTCTAACTCTAGACAAGCTCGACCACGTCTTTGCCAAGGATGGAAAAATCGAAGTCTAGATGCTCGCAGAAGATGTTATATATAATGGTCGACGAGGCAATGTCATTGGCTTTGTCTTCGAGCTCCTTGACTTCAGTAGCCTTGAACTCTTCAACAGCCTTGTGAGCCACCTCTGTTGTCGCCTCCTTCATACGATCTGGATGCTCGGAGATAGACTTTTCGAGCTCTTTAATTTTTTCCTCGAGCTTCTCCTTTTTGAACTTCTCCTTGGCCAAACCTTCGAGCAGCTACTGCCTCTCTAAATCGAAGGCTTTTTTCTCCTCCTCGTGAGCCTTCTCTGAGTCCTCGAATGCTTGGGTTATCTCTTCGACTTTTTTGGCCTTCTCCAAACACTCAAGGACTGGGTCATCATCAGGACAGCAGCTGCAGCAGTCTGAAAATATAACACATCAATACCAGAAAAATGCGTTGAAAAGATAAAATAGAAGAGGCTTACATTTGCCAACATCCTCATCGTAGAACCAAAGGCAACCTTGGCAGATCGTTGCTTCACCCTCTCCCAGCCATCTTCGAAAGTGAAGCAATCAATGAAAGCTACGCTCATACCAGCCTTCTTCGGCAATTGGTTAAGGAGTGCGAAAAGCTCCTCGTCTTTATTAACCTAGTTCGGTTCCGAAGAAGTGGCAGTCTCCTTGGATTGTTCGGGATGGCTCACAGTTTGAGGCTGAGGAGGAGGCGAGCTTGTCGGGATATCCTCAAAGGCAATTTTTCGTTTCTTGGAAGTGTCGACCTTCTCTTTCCCTTTTGACGTCGATGAAGGTGTGCTCTCTGGCGTCTTGGACTTTGCCATTGACCCCAGAGTGGAAGGTGGTACTCGCAGTCCGCTACCAATAACCATTTCTATATAGATATGAGTCAGCATGCGAGGTGACATAATACGATTTTAAGAAAAGAAGGAAAAAAATAATAATTACCTTCTTACTGTTGAGAAATTGGTAGTGATGCGGTTTCTAGAGATGATGGTTCCGAGGTTGTAAGGGTGGCAGGTGCTTTTCGTTTCCTAGGTTTGGAAGACGAGGCACTCTTTTCCGTCTACTTCCTCGGCTTATTCTTCTTCGAGCTCGAGGGTCTAGTCGAGCAGACGGTGGAATCTGAGAATGTGGCTCCCCTTGGAAGCAGACCGTAAGTGACTAAGTCCTTGGAAGTCCCAAGCTTCTTCCAATCGAATTCTTCAATCAGAAGGTCGTTTATTCTGTACACCCTTGCGAGCTGTTCTCTGGAAAGTCCAGGCCGTTTCTTATTATCTGCAATGATATAGCGTGCGGTCAGAATAATATGATTATACAGAAAAGGCGATAAACTGAAAGCTACCTACCAGGATTCTGAAAGAAGCCGTTATCCGCATAGTCAAAGTAGAAAAATGGATTTTTCCATTTTCCCATATTGTTGCAAACCCATAGATAGTTTTTATTGCTTGGTTTGACCACTTGCTCGCATAAAAGAAGCCGAAGTCTGATGGGTTTGATTCCACTTAGTAAAACCAAGCGAATTCTTCAGGAGTGGGGGTTTCTAAGCCTAGTTTATGGTATAGTATGTATAGACCTACTATGTATCTATAAGTATTTGGAGTTAGTTGAAAAGGAACAACTCCATAATAATCGATGATGGATTTTATGTAAGGATGAAGTAAGAGGTAGACCCTGCATTTGAGAACTGCTTCAGAGAATGAGGCAATTCCGCGAGGTGGTGTATGTGGTCGATTGAACTCTATGGGAAGGCGAAGAAGGATGGCGATCTTGTAGTTGCACATGATTTTACTGAGCCTGTTCGTGGTGCAGTTCGTCCTTATATTGGTATATGACCAGTCTTCCTCTACATATTGATAACTCGTTGCGAACGCAGGGGCATCTCTGATATGCCGGGGCCATTGGTCTTGAGGAAAGTCGCCTATGCAAGGACTACTTTGCCTGACCCTGGTTATCTCAATTTTAGGTTCTGGCTCAAGATAATCTTCGAGGTTTATGGAGCTAACACTGGTATTGGAAGATTCTCCTAAGAATGCATTCCCTTCCCTAAAATCCTCACTACTAGACATCTAAAAAGAAATATGGATAGATTTAGTCCTATGCGAGTATCAGGGACCTTAGCTATATGCGAGCAGTTTTGGGGTCATCCTAGGATTGCATCAACAAGCTACTCATTGAATTTTTTCTAATCGATCTACGGATTCATAAAAATTGTTCGAGCAGTTCGTTAAAAAAAAAATAAAAAACTCTTTCACGAGTTCATCTCTATCAGTCATCTAAAGGAAGGTATTCTATAAACCAACGAATGGGATCTAAAAATTTCCATTTTACAGTCCATCCGAATATAGGATGGGTTTATGTTCAGAATATTTAGGCTCTATGGTTTGTTCTTATTTTCTAAAAACAAGATCTGTAAATAAGAGTTCTGGAAAAATCGAAGAACAAGAGAGAGAGTATATATACTAACCTTTCTTCGAAGACTGAGGGACCAAGATGGCGTCTGAAAGATTGTGATAATAACTTCGTCGGAGAAGATGACAAAGTTGTGCAAGCTGAGAAACAGAACAGCGCCGGAAGGGTTGCTCTGTGAATACTTCGGATTTCGAGAGAAATAGCAGACGATAGGTTTTTTTTTATGAGGAGGCGGATTAGTTTTCGATATATATATATATGCCTCAAGCATCGTCAAATCACAGTCGTAGATCAAGATATTTAATTTTCAGAACCAAAGGCCGAAGTTCACATGGGATTTAATTTTTTCGAAATTAAATCGGTATCTTTTTAAAATTTGAAACAAATCGATTTAAGACAACAGCTGGCATCATCGCTATCATTGTGTCTATTCTAAAAAGGAAAATAAGGGAAAAGTCTCCTCGAGTTTTGCTATTCTTCTTAAAAAAGGTGACACGTGGTTTTATCTGTCAGAAAAAGGTGCGCATGATCTTGAAAATGTGAGATTTGAGATCTGGCGACTCTTCGACTCTTCAAGGGTCTCAAGTCTAGGTCATATGACATCGTATTTTTAAGCTCGCACTTCTAGTAGAAGGAAGCTCCATTTTGTCCTAAAGAACTAATGAAGCTGGGGGGTAATTGTTGTGTGGTCTAAAATCCTATATGTTGGTCAATACCAAAAAGGAAAAAGTTGACCAAGTGAGTGTCAAGTCGCACGAGTAAGATTAAGTGCGACCTCTTCCGAAAGAGTTACGTGCGACCTCCACCGCATAAGTTAGTGCGATCTCCTCCAAATGAGTTAAGTGCGACCTCCACCGCATAAGTTAGTGCGACCTCTTTCGAACGAGTTAAGTGCGACCAGAAAGGAAACTAGACTAAACTTCGTCAAACGGGTAACCTACAGAGAAAGGGAAATAAAAGTTTCTCTTTAAAGATCGACCAGTCATCTCATTTAAGTGATTACCCAGTTATATTGTTATTCAAATTGTATTGCCCGATTATACAATTACCCATTCTCACAATTGGGAAACATTGAGCTATCCTTACCTATATAAAGAGAGTTCAATGTTTTAGTGGGGGATCTTTCGATCTTTTGACTTCTTTTTGATCTTTTTGGATTTCTTTTGGATCTTGGATCTTTTATCTTTGAAATCTTTTGGGAAACTTTTAAACTCTTGCTTCTTTTTTCCGGACAACACATTGTAATTTTGAGCTCCTGTAATTCTCCAGAAAATAGTAAAAAACAGTGAACATAAGCTTATCTTTTTTAGGGCTGAACCACTATAAAACTCTTGTCTTTTTGTTTGCTTTAATTAATTAACCATTTTCACACAAAAGCTACATTTTACAATTTTCCTAAATTTATCGTTGACAAAACCTCCATCAACTTTATTAATGGTAGTCCTTCTTTCTTTGGCCTAGCCAAGAGGTGTAGTAGTACTCCAATCTTACTAAGTTACTAATTTTCCAATCTAGCCAAGGTATAATTTAGCAAAGTTATAATGACTCTAGTCTAGCAAAGGTAAACAACTCCGGTTTAGCAAAGATCTACACAATTCCAAATAAAAATGGCCACGTAAGTATATATATACATATATATATATATGGTACACAGTTCCAAATAAAAATGCCCACATAAATATATATATATATAAATGATATTTTATCGAAGATTTCTTTTTTTTCTATCCATACTCTAATTTGAATTATTAGATTTGGATTTGATAGTAATAATAATATTAATAATTTTATAAAAATAAAAAATCTAATTAATACATATATACAGATAAAAAGTTATTTATGACTCAAAAAATTGAAAAAGAAATAGATAAGATTCACTTACTAAAACAGGTCATTTTTAATTGACTTAAAAGTACGAAATCTCCATTAAAAATTCTCTATATATATATATATATATATATATATATATATATATATATATATGGGCACCAATCTAGTAGGTATTTTTTTTATACCTATGCATAGGTATCAATTTGGCTAATAAAAATTTAGCATGCACATTTTTTTATTGTAAAAAGTAAAAGAGAAAAAGTGCATTAATGATACACGTCTTTTCATGCACTTTATTATAGCCATTGGATCACTATTAGATGGTGATCTAACGGCTAAAAAAAAAATACCTAACCATAAGTAAAAAAAAAATACCTATTAGATTGGCAACCTATATATATATATATATATATATGCGTTAGGCAATATTTTGGTGCAGATCGTTTTTTGGATGAGATTCATATCCAAAATGAACTTTTTAGATTTGTTATCATTGTTAAGTTTTAACGTATTAAATTTTATTAACTATTAAACCTTAGGTTTATAAGATATTAATAATTTTTGTACGGTTTTTATTTTCTGTTTGTTTATATTTTTTTCAGAGGTAACTTTTATACTCTTATACGTTTGAATATACAACTCCATGAACATATTTGTAATGAGTTTTATTAAGTCTGTATGTGTTTACTTTGTAATTGGGCATTGCTTAATTCAAACACGGTATAATTGTTGCCATGAACCTTTTGTCTTATGGGTTTTTCTTAATTTTTTATCGAATATCTTATTCTTATGTGGGTCTGAGTCCTACTCAAAACAGGGAAAAAAAAAATGACAACTTGTTAATTTTATTTAATTATTGTAGATTTATATATAATACGTGGTTAATTCATTGATTGACGTGAATAAAAACACCAGAATTAGACAAAGAGACTGGATTCAATTTTTAGGGAATTCTACATTACACCACCATCTCTTTGAGAGTATGATCTTACGATTTATATTTAACAGTGCAGATTCATCAATGACTACCAAAATTGTCTTGTACCTTCAAACATGCGATTATTTTCTTTCTCCTTCTACATTCTCAAGAACTCCTTCCTCCTCCTCTCTCTCTCTCTCTCTCTCTCTTTCTCATTCACAAATCAAGTCATAGCTTCCATCAGTTATTGAGCATCCCTTTCTCTCTAAGGGAGGCTGTTATTTCTAGACATTCTTTTGAATGGAAACATTCAAGAAGTTACAATTATGGGGAGATAAAGGAAAGAAAAAAAAAGTTTCAAAAAATGAAAAAGTTGAAACATTAAATTGAATTGAACTGAGGGAGCAAAAATGGCTTAGATACGTTGCATCAATTTTAATTTATTTAGAATTTCGGTGGTTTCTACAAAAGAAGAATGGGATTTCGTCAAAATTTGTAACTTGATTGTAATTTGGGTTGTATTTTTGTTTTTTTTTTTTTTTTTAAATCTAAGACGCTTTTTTTTGGCTGGTTATTTTGGATCTAAGAGTTGGTTCTTATTAAGATTTTTTTATTTTTTTTCTTGAATGAGGTTCGTGTTAAGTAGGTGCAGCTCGATTCAACCGAAAATTGTCGTTTTCGAATTTAGCTCCTTAATTGGATTAAAGAGATTAAGAGATTGATATATAATAAGCTTTGGAAGGTGGAATGAATAGTATTTATTTGATTAGTTTTTATATTTTCATTGAATAGCAATTGAAATCAAAATTCCAAAATGAAAAGAATAAAATAAAAAAACGAGATTGATGAAGAATATAACCGGATTGATCGAGCAAGATCAGAGGCATAATACAATGCATTCCAATTTAATTGTCATTGTACTTTGTGGAGCCCCTTAAACCATTAGATTAATTAGGAGCTGTTTAATAGGCTTGTTTTTAGCTATATTGATACATCCAAATAATGGGGTTGTACATTAGAAATACCCTAATTTTTGTTATAGAACTTCACTTGTTTATTTTTTTATTTTTTTTTAATCTATTCTTTTTTCATGCTAATGATCATATCAAGCTAAAATGTATTGCTAAAATGAGTTTTCGCGATAACCAAACATCTGCATTTCTTTTTCCAATCTACCAAACTAAAGTTACAAGAAAGCTTTAGCAAGCAAAGTCTCAAATGAGTCCCAAATAGAGAAGAATGTTGTTACGACCGAAAATCCAAAATTATGATTTTTAATAATTTTAAGTGAATATATAATAAATTCTTAATTCACTAAAACACTTATTAGTTTTAATTTCATAAGGAAAGACTCATCATAGTTTAAGAAAATTTTCAACTATCTCTTTTAGAACTTGTTGAGAAGTCATAAACTTTAATAAATTGAGTTTAACTGAAATATTTAGTTCAATATCCAAAATGTGTTACATAAAATCACTTATTGTTTTAAATACTCAATTTAATAATAAAATTATCCTCATACATCCACTTACTAATTTTGGCTAAATAACTGAACAAGGAAAGAATAATAACAAAGTACAAACACCTACTAGGAATTTAAAGTGGAACTATCCGTATAAACTATTCAGCTCATTTAACCACCAAGATTACTATCTTAATTAGACATACACCTGAAAGTGGGAAAAATAAGGAGGGAGGGGGTGTGAGCATTCACATGCTCAATAGAAATTCAATTACCTTTTCGAATAGATACAATTTTACCAAATCTACATAGTTAATATCTTTTCCAAAATCTATTTATAAACCAAGTGTATAAAAATAATTTGGTATCCAAAATAATTACGTATTCAAAACCAAAATCAAATCCACATAATTGTACATATCATAAATCAACCATGTATATGAGTGAGCTCTCATCCTCCCATCACGACTTTGTAATATCTCTGTAACAGAAGTACCCAGTATCCTGATATTACCCATAGGTACGTCAGCCAAAAACCTGCGTAAGAACCTAGTTCTTATCCAGCCCTATAACCACACACCAGTGATCTAAACTATAATGATGTAATAATGAAACTTAAGTGTGTGATCCTATGGTATATACAATATGTAACAATTCACAATAACCATACATCTATAAATAAGATCATGTTTTAAAATCCATCTTGGTATTATTCTGAGATTTAATATAACATAAGATGCATACCGCCATTTTATCTCATAATTACAATATAAAAATATATAAATAATCCACACAGTCCAATCCCAGTATAATCTAATAATTTTCAATAATTTGTCAAGCTATCGTGAAATAATGATTTTTTTATAAATCAAACAGATATAAAATCAGGTAACTGAACCCCTACCTCAATATGATAATAATACCAAACTAACGACACTCGAAGAAACTCATGTTGGTCACTTGAGTGTTCGAATGATAGATTTTGGATCCTAGTAAGTCCACTTGAAAAAATGATTTTTCTACTGGAGTCTTAAATGGACAAATGGAGGTCACCACTGAATTCAGTGTATCCAAAAATTCTAAATTAGACATATACCTTGTCAAAAATGAGTCCCGGTGTGGGACCGCACTGTGGAACACAAAACGGTGCAATTTTGTGCCATAAATTATAATTTTCATGTTACTACGAAATAGTCATATTTTATATCAAAATTCATGTCTCGACCTCAGTGAATCGAAATTCGAAGTCATAACTCATTTTTGAGGTCCTGAGCACAAGTTACGCCCAAAAATCTAAGAATTACATAAATACCACATTTCAAAGGAATTTAAAAAAATATCATTTTTGTTGATTATTTTCAAAAATATCACTTTTATGAAAAGTTTAGAAGATATTATTATTACAGAATTATTTTAGAAAATAGTAATTTTGAATATAATTTAAAAAAGTATCAAATTCACTATTTAATTGTTAAAATGTTATTTTTGTAATAATATTTCAAAAATAAACAGTTTTCTAATATTAGCCCAAGGCCCAAATCTGAATAGTAACAGATTCTAGTCCAATATTATTCATTTTTGCAAAATATCACTTTACGCTCTAAATTTGAAAAATATCACGTTTTTCTATTTAAAAGTTATTGTCCAATATTGTTTTTACTTCTACTATCCATAATTATTCATGGTTTTTAACCCTTATTCATCTCGTATATTTACTTCAGGTAAAATAATTACTTAACTAAAAATTTACAAAAATATCACTTTTACATAGTTGATAAAAATGGTAAAAATATTAAAAACTCACCGGTGATAAAATTTGACATGTAACCACTTGAAAGTGGTCGGCGACAACGAAAGAAGACCATACACGTGCAACCACTTCGCGGGATCATTACGACTTCATCAACGTAGAAACAAGACAAAATCAATGGCCATTGGTTTCGTCTTCAAAAACTCTTCGACACATGTTGGTGGTGAGCCCAGGTAAGTGACAGTAGCAGCGCTCAAATAGAAAGCGTTCTTTTCTCTCTTTTTCTCTTTTTCCAAACCTTTCTAAAAAAAAAAAAAAAAAACCAACACTATAGTAAATTAATAAAATATTCTAGATATTTTGAATATTTGATTTCAAAAATCAAAAATTACAAGTTTACCATTCCTTATAAAAAGTCTAAATTACTCTTAAAAAAAATCAGTTTTTATAGATGCAATGCCAAGCGTCAAAAGATTGACACTAGAAGGCATTACACTTTGAAGATGGCTTCGGAAGGTCTGAAATTTGTTTATTATGTTCGCTCCATCGTGCTTAGATAAACTACATGGCTACAGTTCTTAATTCTACAGTGTTCTTGAGAAACTCGATCAGCACATACTTTGGTTAAAAGAAAAAATAAAAAACAAAACAAAATGAGCACGCACTCACTTTCAAAACTTTTACCATTTTACTATCAGGTAATGGTAGAAGAATGATAATTAATTTTCGGGATAATAATATTATTTTATTTTTTTGTAAAAAAAATTCTGACTTTTAAACGTTCTTAAAATAATATTTTCACTTCTAAATTTTTACAAAATAATATTTTGATTTTTGAATTTTTATAAAATAATACTATCAGATTCAAATTGATACCTAACTTGAAATTTATATAATTTATAACTTTAATGTCCAATTAATTAATTTTAATAAAAAAATGATAATAACCATTATCAATTTAATTAAAATGTATTAAACAATAGTAAAATTCTAAAAATATATTTGTAATTAATTTATTTCATTTTTTATTAAAAAATAAAAAATTAGAACAAAAGGTAAAAAAAAATTAATTATAAGAAAAAAAAAAAGAGAAACATGAAAGGTAAAAGAAGATTTGTGTTCTCTTCCTAATTAACTAAATAAATAGTTATAAAATAATTTTTGATAATATAATAATATCAAAATATTTTTAATAAATTAATAAAAAATATCCGTATTTTTTAATTTGCTTATTGTATAATTAAACAAAAAATACAAAATCTGAAAATATTAATTTACAGATATTAATTTGTAATAATTGTAAATATTAAAATATTAATTTACAGAATTCAAAAAATACAGATGAATATTATTTTATAGTATTAGTTTAGAAAAATTTAAAAATAAAAATATTATTTTGCAAACATTCAAACATCAAAAATCGAAACTCATGTATTTTTACGTGATTAAAGAATTTAAAAAATTATGATATTATTTTACGATTCAAGAATTAAAAATCAATTTTTTTCTTTTACTAGAAAGTTAAAACTCACGTCTTTTTACGTTATTAACCCTTAATTTTCCAATCAGTTCTTCGATTTATATATAAATTATCTTCTAGCAATTGACAAAATGAGAAATGACAATTCACCTGCCTGAACTATCACTTCTTCTAAAATTTTGCAAACCACTAGCGTTCCCATCGTATCGCTCTTTTTCGTTTTGATTCACTGTGCATTGGGCATTTGAAGAAAGAAAAAAAAATCCGGGCTCCCCTACTTTCTGTTTTATTTAATTTTTTTTATTTTGGTTTTCTTTAATAGGTTCGAAAGCTCTTAATTGATATTTAGCCTGTGTCATGGTAATGGTATGTTCAGCTATAGTTATACGCTTCTTTAACATTTACTTTGTTGATCAGAACTAGGCTCACTGGCCGAGTTGAGCAAGCAGGGCGACGACATGCCAGTCACGTCGTTTTTTTTTTTTTTTAATCTTTTTTCTTTTTCTTTCCCTTCAATCAAAATTCATAGAAAAGACTGGATTAGTATTCATAAAGATCTGGTATTTTGCAGCAAATTTCATTAGTATTCAAGTTCCAATCGTAAAACACACGATTCTTCTTGTAAATCTTCTCAAAAAATATCATTGTAATTTTTCACCCTAGTCGTGAACCAGTGAACTAAAAATGCAATAGTGCTAAATGAAAATTTCCGAAAGGAAACGCAATAAGTTGAAAGAACGAAACAAACTATCCGAAATAACTACAGCAACGCGTTAAGCTCGGCAATTTTTTGTCATCATTTATTTATATCTACGTAAATATACATGAAACCCACTTTCAGTGATATCTTGAGAGATATACCAAGTCACATACCTTGGCTGCCAAACCGAAAAAGATGAAAAAGAACAGAAGCTAAAAGTCATTAAAGCTTTGCCTCCAATGACATTTCCCATCCCTACGGTAAGAAAATAACTTGCTAAAATCCTTCTCTCCTTTGTTTTCTTGGACTCGCTTATCATCATCCTCCATAAAACTCTCCTTTATTTTCGTTTATTTTTCGCTGTTCTTGTGTCTTTCATAGCTCTAATTTCACTGTTTAAAAAAATCATTTTTAGCAACAAACCATTTAATATGCTTTGTTACAAATCCTAAATCCGCAACAGTTGGGATAACTCGGTATAAGCATAATCAAAGTCACTCAAATTTATTTAATAAAAATAAAGGAAACACGACCATGCCAATGTGCAAAATAAATAACAAATTCCTTGCTGAGCCAGCCACACAAACTAAACGTATAATACAGAAAGAACACCTCCTAAAGGAGGTTCAAAGTCTTAACAAAGCATAAACACGAAGACAGTAAAAACCCTAACCCTGAAAAACATGCATAACACATTCTTCATGGTTCTAAACAAAAAACAAAGCAAGGAGACACACAGAAAAAAAAGTTCACTAATTAACATGGTGGCTGGCTGATTCTGAACAGTACCGATATAATATGCTTGCTGCTGCTCCTGCTTCAGATTCTGCACCTCTGGCTGAAAGTCTCCACCTCCTGCTGGTTGGGATCCTCCACCTCCTGCACGTCTAACTGAACCAAGAGATCCTTTATGGACGTCATCTCCGCACTGATCTGGTCAATGTTGGATTTCAGGGCGGCTGCTGCAGCGGCGACACGAGCAATACGGCCGGTCTCCTTCTCAGTTATTGTGGCTATGCGTTGCTCCCACTCCTCAAGTTTTTCCAGGAGACGAAGACGGAGTTCAACATCCTTAGACGCAGCAGGCTCCATTTTCCTCTCTATTGTTTTGAAAGAAAGAAGCTAGCTTTTTAGGTTATCTGGGTTTGGAACGAAGATAGGGTTTGAGGGGACATGACTTACTAATCCAACCACATGCACCTTTGCTCTTTTATATAATATTAAGCAAATCTTCAGACGTGACGTGAGTGATGGAAATCCAGTAGTATCGGTTCCCTATAGCTCTCTTTATACGAGACGTACTGATGATTTAGTACGTACCTGTTAAGACTTAACGTGATTATCTATCTATACTCTATATAGGGTTTAGCCGTTTAGGAGACGAGTAGGCGCCTCAATAAATAAAATAGCGTGGTTCGAATATCTTGTTAGATTAACCAGCAGAATTGAACGTTGTTAAGTACGTATGTTAACAAATTACATTTGAATATGTAAGGATAATCCTAGAAGTCGAGAATTAAGGTCATCTCTCCAACACATAACAATAAAATAATGTATATTTCATACAAAAATAAATATAACTCTCACTTTATAAGCTCATCTTTAACCTACTTTACTAATAATTACTAAAAAGAACATTTGTTTTCCATTCTTTATCTATTTAGTCCTCGATAATTAATTTATTTCACACATTATTATATCTATACATTAACTGACATACTGTTACAAATTACTGGAAAAAAATATTTTATAAACTCATAATACTAAAAATTAATAAATTACTTATAATTACCTAAATATTGTGTTTGATAAAAAAAAAAAAAAAACTCTTAAATCCGTATTTACTCGGTATATTCATCCAATAAAATGATCAATTAATATATTTCAAAGTGCAATGTAAATTTCTTTATCTTTGATTTGTTTATGTCAAATCTTTGGACCTACTAATTGTTATTTTATTAGTTTATGTTGTTATTGTTTTAGTTTATGTTGTTATTACTAAAATGTTGTTAGAATTTTAGTAATAACAATTTTAGTTTATATTATTTTTTAGTGTTAATTTATTTCTGCATATTATGAAGTTTTTAATGTTTGAATGTTAACGAGTAATTCTATTTTAATTATTAAAAATATTTGTATTATTTAGTTAATTTTAATTTAATATGAATTTAAGTTTAACTAATAATCATATTAAATTAAATCATTAGATAATAAATGTTAATTACAAAGGGATATATTTGGAATAAATTTGAAGAAAATTATAAATATGGGGTTATAAAAAAATCTAAATAGTGTTACATCAAATTTGGTGTAGTAAATAGTGTTATATCAAGGAAAAGTAATCATTTTTCCCTTGATTTTTTTCATCTGCATGAATTTGCCAACTCACTTTTGACTTTATATTTAAGTGTACCTAGATGACAAATTTATTATTCCTTTGCACCCTCATTTTTGACTTAATATTTAAATGCCCTCTACAATAGTAAAGTTGTTTTTGTTTTACCTCTCCACTTTTGACTTAGTATTCAAATGCTCTCTAAAATAATAAAGTCATTATTCTTTTACCCCCTTAACTCTAACATCGTTAGAAAATTGTTAATAGAAAATAGCCAAATAATTATTTTATTTTTTAAATAGCTAATAAATATCTTTTACTATTTTTTTATATTAGACATTTCCAAAAAGCTAAATTTATGATTAAATAATAAAAATAAACAAAAATAAGAAAAATAATTTTTTAATAGTTATATATCTATACGTAAAACAAAATATAGACAAAATAGAGCAATTTTTGCATCAATTCATTAGTGTCAAAATATCTTTAGAAGTTATATAAAAAAAAAAACTGCATATTTTCATATTCAAAAGACTTTCTAAAAAATAAATTGACTATTTGCTCTCTTATTTTTCATAAAAAATAGTCATTTCATTTCATGAAAATATAAAAATAAGAGAGCAAATAGTCATTTCATGAATTTACCCTCTTATTTCATTTCATGAATGACAAAATTGAAATGATTATTTTCATGAAAAATAAGAGGGCAAATAGAATTCTATAAAATCTTTCGGATATGAAAATATGTAGTTTTTTTTACATAATTTCTAAAAGTATTTTGACACTAATGAATTAATACAAAAATTGCTCTATTTTGTCTTTTTTTTTTGTTTTATATATACACATATAACCATTAAAAAACTATTTTTCTTTTACCTCTTTTCGTTTATTTTATTTATTAAATTATAAAAACTAGCTCTTTAAAAATGTCTAATATAAAAAAAATAGTAGAAGAAATTTATTAGCTATTTAAAAAGTAAAATAATTATTTGTCTATTGTCCGTTAACAATTTTCTAATGGTGTTAGAGTTGAAGAGATAAAAAAAAATAACAACTTTATCATTTTATGGAACATTTGAATACTAAGTAAAAAATGAGAGGATAAAAAAAAAATTTACCCTACATTAAGTCAAAAATGAGGGGACGATTCATACAGATGCCAAATCTCATGGGCCAGAATGACTAATTTTCCTTATATCAAATTTGGTGTAATACTATTCGTTACAGTAAACTTAGTGTAGGATTTATTGTTGTATTGAGGAGAGACTTGACACCAAACTAGTGTAGTATTGGGGATATCTTAACTATTAGAGTAATTTTATCATCTAATTCAATCTAAAAAAACAAGGCAATAAGGGTGAACATTTACGTACCACGGAGAAAATGTTTCAAACCTCCCTGATGTTTAGCAGTCGTTCCTCATCTTTCCAATGTTGTCTATATTTCTCATTAAATAAATACAAACTAGTCACGAGAGCTTTTTCTTAGGAGATTTTAATGGAAAAAGAAATAGAATCTTCCTAAGATGATCTTATACTAAATTTATTTACCCATGCAGAATAGAGTTTTCAATATTCGATTTTTTACCCTTTTATTAAGATTGCTATTTCTCTATTTTCCGGGATTTCAATGATGGTGGTCAAATTGAATTTGTGTATATGGAGTTGCTCCCTATTGACCTTCGCAACCACAATTTACTTTTCCATCAACAGTGGTTTGGAGTGCCATGAGTATTATTAGTATATTAAAAAAAATGTAATGAATTAGGGCATGTTTGCATATATTTTTGCTTTCTATTTTTTTATTTTTTAAATGAAATAAAAGGTGAAAATCTTCTCAGGAGTTTGGTTGAGAGTATTTTACTATTCTAGTTATTTAAAAAAAACAAAGATCATAAAATTAAAGTATTGTAAATACCCAATTTTTTAAAGGGATTTTTAGTAATTTTTTGCTAAAAAAATTATTTAAATAATTAAATAATTAAAATATAATATTTTATAAGTGGGAGGATCCATTTTGATTTTAAATACACTCCATTTTGATATGTTTCAAAACAGCACGAATTTTGAGATACAAATCTCATGAATAATCTCGTTTTGCATGCCAATGGCCAAGTTTTGGGCTGAACTCAAATTTGTCAAGTTATATATTTAACTTAGCTAATTTAGATACTAGAAACGTATTGCTGAGATCCGTTTTTTTATTTGAGGCTTCGTTGGAAATGTCGCTTGTCAAAGTGAGTGAATATGACTTGTAAAAACACTTTTCGTGTATCAAAATAATCAATAGAAAATTCTACAAGCGTTGATAGCATGGTATGGTTATCATCTCAAGATAGTGGATTCAATTATCATATTTTCTAATATTTTTATAAAATGTGATTATAATATTTCGTGATAACGTGGTCTTGTTTGGATGGTTTTATGAATAGTTTTGTGCATGATTAATTTTTGGGTTTGATATATTATGTTATCAAAATTGTAAAAGGTCACAAAACAACTTTTTATTAAAAATCAGAGCACATCTAATATGTTACTAGATGGTTGTCTATACCTCCCAATATATTGCGCATACCATAAGATTATATATAAAGTCCATCTTATAAGGCATCAAGGTATTTAGTAGACAACCAACACCCTTGCCCTCGGTGAGAGCTCATAAACCTATACGGAGTATTTTGATTACTCTTACTCAGTAGGTATAAGCATTCAGTTGCTCCTCCGATTCGATAAATATAGATACATAAGAATCCCTCTAGTTTTCTGGAATAGATATCAACTAGAGTATTTAGCACTCATAGTATGACTTATTTCGGTTCGTAATGAGAGAATGTGAGCTCATAAGATGGGATGATTTGTGATATGTGCATTAAAGTTTTGCTATATGGTTTTTCATATGGATTTAATTATGATTTTGATCACCGATTTTGATTATAGATTTGATTATGATTTTTAATATAATATTGATTTGAATATTCAGATATTTTATAAATTATTCTTCAAAATATTTAAACATACAGGTGTTTTTAGATCTAAATTGTTTTCTAAAAGATTAATTGATATCCTAGTGGCATTTTATGCTCATCCCCTTCTTATCTTTCTCCTTTCAGGATTACAGGTTTAACATAAACTTATGGTTGGCTAGTTGCAGTATTAGAATTGTTCTTCAGAGTTATTTCCGTTATTTTGGGTTGGTATTTCATTACAGATTCTCTCATTTTCTTCAATGATTTTTTAGCCATATTTTAAATATACATACAAGTAGATATATGAAGGGATTTTAAATCATGAATATTGACTTTGTGAATATGAGGATGTTTTGGAAATTATGAAAAAAAACAATTAAAAATTTTAGATGTTTGGCAATTTTAGATAAATACTAAATGAGTGATTTCAAATAGTAAAATATAATTTATAGGTGATCATTATGTGTTTTCTAAGGTTGATGTTTTCTTCCACCACTTGTTGTTTTCATAGATTTTAGAAAATATAAACTTTTTTACTATTTCGTAAATATTTATTTACTAATTTATAACTTATAAAATTACTCTTCTGTCATTGTTCCGATTTTGAATCGTGACAAGTATATCCAAAGCTCTTAGTGTTTATGGGTTTTAATGGGATTTGTTGTGTATTTTTTACTTGGCTCCATGTCTTTCTTAGAGAAATTCTTGAAAAATGGAGTAATTGACATTTATGCTTGTTTTTATTAATGGTGTGTCGCCCACTTTTACCCAAGGAAAAGCTCATGTTGTTAAGTTCTTCTTTATAATTGGTTCTCATAAATATTGATAATTGAGCTTAAATGGTCTTTTATGGGGCCTTTAAAGTGATAATATAAAAGAGTAAAATTTGTTGGCTTGTTTCACTGATTTTTTGTTTATATTACAATATGAGACTAAATAATCACATTTTCTCACCCATACTTATTGGAGCTATAGGCCTAGTTTGGGATTGATTCTAGATGTTGCTTTTAACTTCAAAATGAGGTTAGAGAAAAAATGAGGAGTGAAAGGCATTTGGTAAGTTTTTACTATTGATCATTAAATTTTAAAAATTGTTACATAACCATTATTTTAAGCGGAATTTGAGAAGTAGTGTAGGAGTTACTTTTTAAAGCTAATTCTATTAAAATAATACAAATTGTCTCAAGTATTGTTTTACAGGATATATAATGTATAATTTATCAAATACTTATACCTTTTTTCTTATAGTTACTTATTACTCATAGCACAGTTACAGCTGAGTAATATAATTACAGTACAACATAACAATGTCAAACTCGCTCATTAATTATTTTGTATTATTTTAATAGCTATTATTGTATTGATAAGTATCATTTTAAGGAAAAATAGAAATTTTGTATTATTGCATTTTCTACTTTTATTATTGTAATAGCTACCTATCATTTTGTCTTGTGGTTAAGCTATTTGATTCATTTTTTTTTCTCAATTTGAAATCAAATATCTTATTCTCATGTGGTCTAATTCTGACCCCAAAATTAAAATGACAAGTTGCTAACTTTATTTACTTCTTTTGAGAAAAATGAGAATAAATATACTATTCAATACAAGAAGCTAACAAAGTATTAGAGGCATTCTGCAAGTTCTTGAAATTGAATTTTAGGTTATCTTTGGAAGGAGGGAGGGAGTGATTTGAAAAGACGAGAGCTTAGAAATGATAAGAATGTGAAAGGCGAAGAAAGGAGTGACAATTTCTTTTTTTTTTTCAAGGAAAAATAGAAAATTTTTATTATAATATATTATTTGCTACAATAGGAACAATAAAATTATGAAATTTCTTATTATAAAATAATGGAGCATTATTAAAAATAATGATGCTTAGCACATATATGAGTTGCTTGATTCCCGAAATCATGAATAAAATAACAAGAACCACTACTTTTATCTCTCAACAAAGTGTTTGTACCACTAGTAATAATATCATTGTTAGATATACAAGAAGTTGAGTTCACCAAATCTACAACAAACTTACAATCATTTTCTACCAAAGCACTTGCGAACCTTAAAGATACTATAAGATCCATATTTTTACGAAGCAAAGTAGCAAGAGTTCTTCATTTATTATCTTGAAATATAGCGTTAATCTCAATAGAGCTCATCTTTTTGAACAGTGCAACATCTACAATAAACTTCTTTCAGATTTTAATATTCGCTATTATTAGGCTAAGATTGATAACCCAATTAGGGGGTGAATTGGATTTTAAAATGTTTTAAGAAACTTTTCAACTTTTTTAAACCATGGACCACTATTTTAAACTTTAATGCTTAAATCAACAATAATACCAAATATATAACAATAATATCAAGGCAATTAAGCACAATAAATATCAAGCACACAATCAAATAGTTTGTATTAAAGTAAAAAGTATAGGGATAGAGAAAATACAAATTCGGTTTTTACTTAGTTTAACAAATATGACAATTTGCCTATATCTCCAGCCCTCGGCAACTTACTTCGAGCTTTCCAATATTCGAATCAAGATTGCGGGCTTGACCAACCTTTTTACAAACAGAGTGAATTATTCTTAAAAACTTCCTAGCCTTTACAATAGTCTTGATTCCGGCTCTATCACGCCTAACTTAGATTGTTTTGATACAGGTGTCAATCCTCACCTACACGGATTATTTAGACAATGGTATCAATCTCACTAACTCACGGGTTATTTAAACTCCGGTGACAACCTTACCTACACTCAGGTTATTTAGACTCCAGTGACAATCTCATCTAAAATTAATTGTTTTGACTCTAGTGGTAACCTCACCTCATAAATATAATTTGGTATTTGTTTGATGGAGCACTCAACTAAAATCTCTCTCAAATGAAAATATTTGATACAAGGTAAGCTTAGAGAGAATAAATAAGAACACAAGATATGATCTAATTTGACTCAATTAATTTTTGTGAAAAAGTATATTTGAAAGTTTGAATCACAAAAATTGATTTGAACAACTTGAGGATATGATAATAGCAATGTAAGAATGTTCAAAGATTGTTTCAAGTGTTAGAAAAGTTTCTATATATAGACTTGAAAGAAACTAACCGTTTATAATCGTTTGACAAATATTCTGTCATTTTCGGTAGACCAAAAGTGTGTTTTCGATCAACGGAAAATACTAGCCTTTGAAAGTGCAATTCTAATAATCGAATCTGAAAATCTCTAAAAAATGTGCTGGAGGAATCGATAGACCGATTCTGAAGGCCGATCTGCTGAATCTATCCGAGAGCAATATTTGATTTTTATTTCAAGTCTTTTTTCAATTATTTTCAAAGTATGACTTTATAAATTGATTTATTATGTAATATTTATAAATCAATTTAAAAGCTTGTGTAAAATAAATTTCATATTTTAATTTGTGATAAATAGGTTTGACAGTTTTGCATTGAAAATTTCTAATTTTATGAAAAATTTGAGTTATTAAGATCATATTATATGTAAATAAGTATTCAAGTACAAGAACTAAGTGTTTAACATTTTGTTAGTCTAAGTCTTGTATTCTTGATCTTTGTCTTCAAGCTCTTTTCCATCCATCTTCAAGCTTGGTTCTTAATAAACACTTTTTGCTAGTCTAAGTCTTGTATTCTTGATCTTTGTCTTCAAGCTCTTTTCCATCTATCTTCAAGCTTGGTTCTTAATAAGTCCAATATGCATCCATCTTTAAGCTTGATTCCTTGATTAACTTAAGTTAGAACTTTTAAAGTTATTTCACTACACACTCAAGTTAAATCATCAGTACTAAATCAAATATTTGCTATCTTTAAAATAAGAGTGAGTAAGAATGAAATCTCAATTTCTCAACATTTAATTGTAGAAAATTCATATCTATAAGTAAACTATTGAAAAAAAGAAGAAGAAGAAGATAATAAACAAACTCTACACTGACTTATAATATGGTAGAACAAAACATAACCCGTGCAGATCTAAAATATGGTAGGGCAAACCACTATGATAATAAATTTATGGGGATCAAAACCTTCACACCAATGGAAGAATTATTCAAGAAAAAATAATATAAAATTAAAAAAACTTAGGAAAATCCTTCTTAAAAGGGATATCAACAGAGGATCTCCTTCTTTGGTGAGTTATAAATCACGAAAAAGAAGTAGAGAAGAAGCTAAGATGAAGTCTTCTATGAAAGAGAGAAAATGGTAGGGTTTTTTTGGACAAAAATTCTAATTTCTCGAATTTTTTAGTAAGAAAAATAAAAAGTAAGAAAGACGATGAATATTTATATATAAAATTATTAGTTATCTGTTTCATTATTTTTTAGATAATTAACTTAGATGGCAAATTTGCCAATTCTCCTTCAATTTTCTCGAATGAAAATTCTTATTATTCCGATTAAATTTTTAATATGATCCTAGCTGGCATCTAATTAAATCGAGTGGGTCCTACAATAGAACCCACTACCCAAAATCCAAAATCCCAACTAAAGCCAATCAACTCATCTATTATTTCTAACATTGTGCCATAACCAAAATCCAGTGGGCCATAACCAAAATCCAGTGGCTTTTGCCGGTTCAAGAGTTACGTGAGTTCATAGACATTTTTGACAATCTTGTCTCCAGTGACAAAATGAAAATGAGAGTTGACTGCCGACAAAAGGTTCAAATCTTCCATAGAGAAATTTGTTGCTCGTGGCTTATCGTCATATGAGTTCTGTAGTGGCTCTTGTTAAAAAATTCCATTAGGGTATATAGTATGCTTTTTATCTAAAATCATCTCCAATACTTTCGTGCTAAAAATAATGTACTAATATTAAATTCAGTATGACATATTAAATTTAGTACGCGCTTTTTAGGTTTTCCTCCAATGCATGTATACTAGAAACAATATTATTTTGTAGTTAAAAAATATCATTTTTGATTACAAAATATATGTTTTCTAATATGAATTTCTATTATTTTATCAACTACTTATTAATCATAAAAATTTTATTACACTCATGAAGGTGAATAATTTTCTGTGTTTTATGAAATATGTGAGTAACAAAGTAATAAATATAAGCTCTAATTTATAAAAATTTAGCAAGGATAAAATTGTAAATAAAACTTAAATAAAAGAAATATACATATATGGGCACTAATCTAGTAGGTATTTCTTTTTTTTACCTATCTATAGGTATTACTTTGGCCAATTAAAATTAGTCATGCACATTTTTTATGGTGAAAAGAGGAGAGAGAAAAATATTAAATAATGAATTTTTATTTTTATTTTTTTTTCAACTACTTAAATTATAATAGCTATTAGATCAATGATCTAACGGCTTAAAAAAAACCTATGGATAGGTAAAAAAAAATTACCTGATAGATTGGCAACCTAAATATATATATATCACTTTGGCCAAATTATAAAATGTATACAATAAGTGAAATGTACGACCCCTAAAGTGCTAAAATTATGAAATCATAGTTCACACTTTTTAATTATATTAATTTATTTTAGAAATTGAGGATAAATGTGTAAACATATACCATAATTATAGTATTTTTTTTCCTTCAAATTTTCTTTACAATTTTGAGAGATAAATAAATATTGGGACCCACATTTTTTTTTCCATCCATCCTACCTTTATTTTCCCTTTTCTCTCTTACTTTACACTAATTTCTCATTTTTTTCTCTTCAGATTTCTCCTTTTTTTTTTTTCTTTTCTTTCCAATTTTCTCCTCTACCAAACACATCCTTATAGTGTTTTGAATGCATTTGCAAGTTCAAATTTGATGGGGTACTTTGTGAATTTTGATAAAGTATATTTAATAATGTCTACATTTGCAAATTACAAATTGGTTTCTTAAATTAGCTTGAAGATGTTATGAGGAATGTATTCTTTTCTTTTCAGTCCGTGAAAAAGTGTAAAATAGATAAAGGATAAATTAATTGAGACATGTACTTTGTCTTTCTCCATAAATATTTTGATTGATGTCTTGTTTAATCACTTGAATTAGGTGTTCTACAGTCAGATATGTATATATATATATATATATATATTTTTTAACTAGTGTATAATACATGTGCCTGATATATATATATATATATATATTAACTAGTGTATAATACATGTGCCTTAGGCATGTGAGCCGTTAGCTTAATTAGAAAAATAATAGATAATATATATGTGTTCACGATCGGACCTTATGTTCTAATAAATTAATAAGACCTATGATTAATTAAAACAAAGCAGAGAATAATTGTGATTAAGGTTAGATCACAGGAAGTACACAGAAAGGGTTATCACAATACGCGCCACATGTCGAAGTCCCAATGGGCAGTCTAGATAGAAAAAGATATTTTCCATGGTGCTCTTGTCACGTTAGTGATTGTAAAAATGACTCACTTAGTGTACACAAGTGTAAGAGTTATCACAATATTATCTATATGTCGAAGTCCTGATAGGCAGTTAATATAGAAATCGACATTTCCTAATGTATCCTTGCCACGTTAGCGGTTGCACGGATAATGTACCTACAATATAATAATAATAATAGCGTAATAATAATGTAAGTGTTATCACAACACTGATATTACGTATCGAAGTCCCGATATGCAGTGGCAATAAAGAACAATATTTCTCACGACATCCCTATACATAGACGGTTACAGGGATAACTAGTTTACAGATCAATAATAAAATAATAATTTAATAATTATAAAAGAATCTAGTTGATAAAGTGAATAAACCGACCATAATGTCAACTAAAAGTCAAACACAAAAAATAAGGGGTTAGAAATAATAATAACAATAAAAATAATAATAACAAAAATAAGTGAAGAATAATGAAAGAACACAAAATCTCAAACATATACCACAAGTCAAGCACAAAGTTTGAGGAGAGCATCTCGAGGCTCACAAATCACTGAAGTATAAGGATTAGAAACTGCATGTAAGGAAGTTTGAAAAACAAATTAGTAGAAAAAATAACATAAAAATAATAGGATAAAAAAATAGTATAAAAATAATTATTAGAAAGAAAATGATACAAAGTAACTATTGGTCCTAGAATATGTAAATAAATAAATTTAGGCTTAAGAAATAGATATGCAAAAATACCTAAATCTATACAAGTATTTAGAGAAATACCAATAATAGAAAACTTATTGATCAAGTTCTATATATGAAAGGACATATAAAGATATGGTTATATGTAGATATATAATAAGAATAAAAGAAGAAAATGAATAAGAGCAAAAGCAATTACTAGAGCAAAAGAGAGAGAAGTCTCAATTGAGAAATTAAAGAGCGAGAAAGGAATTTGCATTGAAAGTTTAATAACTGAAAAATCGTAACAAATAAAAGGGGAATGCCTCTATTTATAGGCACAATTTTCCTTGTATTACAAGAGACTCTATTTATAGGCACAATTTTCCTTTATTACAAGAGAACTTAAGCTATAAGGAAATTGAGGTGTCAAGTGCCTATTAGCTAGCTTAACTTAGTATAGAAGTACTTAGGCTACAAGAGGATTAGGTGGCAGTTTTCTATTGACTAAGCTTGCAAGTTAAAAGCATCCAGAAGTTTCTAGAGGTCTTGAGCAACTTGTTCAGGGGGAGGGGGGAAGAAGCTTATCTTGTCATGATCCAAACCTCAGGCCAGTGGTAGAAAAAGAATTTCACAAGTGAAAATTCAAAAATTATTTTTAAAAAATTTATAAAAATAGTTTTGTATCATTATTAGACGTAGATTGTTAATGAAATTTATTAAAACAAACCAAGTATTACAATCAGCAGTCTCACAATGTAGTACAAAATTATACAGACTGAGTCCGTGAAACGGGCCACGAAGTGTTTAATACAAGCCAAGACAAATAACAGAGTTTATTTTACATAGTTTCCAATTCTCAATAAGATAACCAGCTCCTCACTACTTTACTTTTGAGTTTCCCAAATCACACTAAGTACTACCTGAAAGGAGAAAAATAAGGAGTGAGCATTCACATGCTCAGTTAGAATTGGGTAACCCTTTTGAATGGATGTAATTTCTCAAGCATACATGATTCGTATCTTTAGATCTATTTATAAATAAAGTTTTATAAATAATTGGTATTTAGAATAATCACATATTCGAAACCAAATCTAAAATTATATCATTATACATATCATACATCAAGAAAATAAGTAAGCTTTCATCATCCCATCATGACCCTGTAATAGCTCTCTAACAGTCTAACAGAAGTACCTAACATCCTGACACTGACTATAGGCGTATCAACAAAAACCTATGTAAGAGCCTAGGTCTCTCACATAGTATTGCAGCAACTCGTAAGTAATCTAAAATACTACGATACTATAATAGAACTCTCAAGTGTGTAATCATATGATATGTACAAGATGTAACCGTTCATAACCAACATGCATCAAATAATCAAATCATACTTTAAAAATTCAACTTTGCATTATTCTGAAATTTACTATAAAATAGGTAACACACTGTTGTTTTGTCGTACAATCACAATATAAAAATATGTACAACAATCCACACAGTCTAATCTCAGTTAAATCCAATAATTTTCAGCAATTCCTTAAATCATCGTAAAATCACGATTTTTCATAAATAATTTTTAATGCAATTATAAAATAAAAGAGACATTAAATCAGGTAATCGAATTTCTATCTCGATATGGTAGTAGTACAAGGCTAATGACACTCATAAAATCCTCCGTTGATTACTTGGGTGTTCGAATGGTAATTTTCGGATCCCGGTAAGTTTATTTGAAAAAGTAATTTTTCCATCAGAGTCTCAAATAGAGAAATAGAGGTCACCACTGAATTCAGATTACTCAAAAATAATAGGTTAGATATATACTTTGTCAAAAATAATAGGCCCGTGGCACGCAAAATTATATAATTTTCGAGTCACGTAATTCCAATTTTCGTTCCACTTCGAAACCTAGTGGTATTTTATTTCAAAATTTGTCTCTCGACCTCATTGAGTCCAAATTCAAAGTCAGAATTCAGTTTCAAGGTCTCGAGCATTAATTAAGCTATAACATCCAAAAATTGAATAAATACCACTTTTTGTAAATTTTTAGAAAAATGTCCTTCTTTCTAATTAAAATTTGCCACAATTCTGGATACTATTTTTGATTCTACTAACTGTAATTATTCTTGGTTTTTAACTCTCTTTCACCTCATATATTTATCTCAGATAAATTAATTGCTTAACTAAAATAATTATGAAAATATCACTTTTTACAAACTTTGGAAAAACAGTAAAAGTGGTGAAAATATTACTAGAGGCGAGTTAAGTCGTGCAACTACTTAGAGGAGGTCGGCAACGGTGAGAGAGAGCTACATGTGTCGATTGTGAGGCAAGATGGCATCAGACATCCCTCTGGTTGCCGAAAAACCGGATTTCAAGTGTGATTTTCAGTGGGTTCTTGCAGCGATATTCGACGGCAAAACGGGACAGGACCAGTGGCATTGGCTTCATAGATGATAGCTCTTTCACACAGATCAGTACGTGGTTGGCAGAGGACAGTGATGCACCGACAGTGGAGCTCGACAGAAACTCTCCCTTTCTCTCTTTTTCTCTCTTTCAAGCCCTATTTTGTGAGAATGAGAGTTTCCAGGGAGATTTTAAAGCAAAATCTAACAACTATAGCACATGATAATTTAATTCCTGATATTTTATTAAAATATTCTATAAAATCAAATTTATAACAATGCCATTTAGTGTAAAAAGTCTATTTTGCCCATTCTCGAAATAGGTTTTCACATGTATTGTAAGTGCTTAGGCTATAAGAACTTATGGCACAAGTTGACGGGTTCTAGAAATTTCTGGAATCATGAGAGCAACTTGAATTCAAAGTTAGGAGCTTGTACACAAGAAGAAGGGTTTCTAAATGACATGTAATTTATGCTTGAATGACATATAGCTCGATCTTGGATGACATGTAGTATGGGCTTGGATGAAATAGCTCCAAACAATGTGTAGCTCATGCCATGCTATATGTTATTTTCTTTGAGTTATGTTGTTTGTCCCGTAATATATATAGCTTAGGTAAATTAGATTAATCCTTAATAATATTGTGCTTAATTATCACTAATCCACGTCTTAAAATTAATTCTAAAAATTAAGAAAACCTCAAAATAATATGCATGCTATAACTAATACAAAATATTTTGAATTATTAAAAAAAGGTATGTAGCAAATTTGATTTTTATTTTAAAGAAAGAACATTTAATAATTTTTATTTTCTGTTTAACTTTATGTATATTAAACAGTGTACTAACAACTAAAAATAACTTTATTTCTATTACAAAAACAAAATATAGTTTTGTTTTGTGCCTATGAGAGATGCATAAGGACCTCGCCCAAAAACAATAATCTAACAGAAAATAATTAAAAGCAATTTATAAGCACGACATAGCTAGTACAAAGATTAAAAGAAAACTGATGAAACATGTCCCCATGAACCACATATTTACCATAGATAGGTCATTATATATGTTCACACATTCATCTTAGACAAGTCATTGCATGTGTTAATGTGATTAAAAAGAAAGATATCACAATTCGTAAATGTTAAAATGGCTCCTATTTTTGCAGCCCCAAAATAACCAAATAACGTGGAAAAAAAAAGGGGAAAAAAAACTTACAAAGTAATAAATATATCATAAGTAAAACCATTTGTTTTTCTTGAAAGTATTTGATATTTATTATTTTTGTCATAGTAAATTGACAAAAAAAAAAACCTGAGCATATATATCAAAGAAGACCGAAAAAGAAAAAGACAAAGGAGAAGAAAAGGAATATTAGGGCTGTGATGCAAGCAGGATGAGAAATAAGGCCTGTAGACTAATAATTCCAAAATTTGTTTACGAGTATTTTAATGATTTTCTTTAAATAAAACTCAATTTCCTAATATCCTATATCATGTATAAGAAGTGGAAACTTATAAAATAGCATTTCTGTAATGAACCAATACGTGTCCCCTTTCTTTTTTGTGATTCCTAGACAGATTTATATAAGCACCGTAAAAACAGGCAGTGAGTCCTATCTATAATAATAATAATAATAATAATAATAATAATTAAATACAAAGACGAACAAAACAAATTATATGAAAACAGGGAGAGCCTTTAAACTTATCGTGAGTTTTTTTACCTAAAAAAAAGGGGGGGGGGGTTCAACGAAGACCACAAACCAAAACATATTGGCCTTTGTATAATATAGAGATAAAAAATTATATAGGAATTGATTTGTGACCCAAAATGAAATATCAATCTATTCACAAAACTTCAACAAAAAATAAAGATTAAAAAATAAAAATGATAACAACTCCAGCCTAATTGAAAAAACAGAACAAGATTGAAGATAGTCAGTAGTTTAAGTCCCTGATTTAAATTTTTCTTTTCATTTTTGCCAATTAAATTAAAATAGAAAGTAACATTTCTAAAAAGATAAATAAATAAATAATTTATATAGAACCCACGTGTCCCACCTAAGCACTTCCATTAATTTCTCATGTAATATCCCCGTTTGGGAGCTACGCATTTTTTTCGGGGGGCTTATAGCGAGAGGAAGGGGAATAATCTGAACTCTGACAAGGTATGGCTTCAACACCACGTACGTCTGGTCTTATAAGCTATTTCTAGATGCCAGTTATGACTGACCTATGGAAAGACTTGACTTGATGGAAATCCAATATGGATTCCCAAGGCACAATGATGATTTAGTATGTAGCTTACTGTATCTTTATAGTTTTCGTTGTTTTTGATTCGGCCGTTGTTAGATGGTATTTTTGACCACATTTTGTTTGAATGTACTATGAAAATAGATAAGTTTGATATAAATATTGTGTTGTTTGGTGATTGGCACAAAAATCGAGATCGGACGGTTGAGATTTTGTCTTGTTTTGTATTCCACTGATCCGGTGTGGGCCTAGATTAGAATTGGATAAATTATATGTCTAACCTAACTATTTTGGGTGCCAGGAATTCAGTGAAGAGATCCGTTTGCGAAATTGAAGCTCTGGTGAGAATTTGACTTTTCGCAAGAGGACGATCGAGGGCTTGGAATTGGTTCCCGACCCTCCGGACGATCGTCAGCAACACCTTGAGGACTCAATAGCGTGGTATTGCTATTCCGGTGATGTAGGGGTTTAATTACCTTCATTTTATACCATTTTTGAGTTAAAACTTATTTTCTGCAACATATAAGGATAAGTATGTTTTTAATGATTTGAATTATATGTGATAGAATGTAGTTGTACGATATATATATTGTACTGCTCTGAAAATTTGCTGTGTACAAGTTATTTTGGGTATATTTTAGAATTAGGTAATGGAACGTAGTTAAGTTAAGCATATGGCAACAACTTCCAAGTCATAGGGCCCAGCCACTGAACCGTGTCATATGCCCATTCACCCAAAGCCCAAACATCTTGTTTACCAATTACCATGTAGAAAATGTCTCGTTCCCATTTTTTTTTTTTTTTTATTTACCTTTGTTCAATAGTGTTTGAATTAACATGAAATATTAATGCTATTTTGCTTTTTGCATTTTCAACTTAGATAGTAATTATTAAAATACTGAGTTTTTGTCAAAAATTGTTAAATATTTAACAGAAACAGGTCATTATAAAGTATATAATTTAGTAATTGTGGTCAAGAATGAGATTTTAAATTTTTGACTTATATAATAAACTACTAAAATTTATGCAATTATTGCAGCAATGATAATTTTGTTTACAAAGTGTCAAATTTTTTAAAAGAAATTGGTTTTATGAAAAACACATAGTTTAGTAATTATATCTAAAAATAAAATTTTAATTCAAAAAAGTAAATAATGTCCGATTATACGCTTTGTTCATGACTATTTTCTATTAAAACACTAACAATTTGTAATAAAACGATCATTGTTGTAACAATTATATAATTAGGGAATTATTACTATATAAGTTGAAAATTTGATCGACAAAGTGATAAAATGAGTATAATTTAGTGACCATTATACTCCGTTTGGAACCTCGATTTTGGAGAAAAAAAATTACAAGGAAAAATTCATGAAAAAAGAAAGAGAAAATTATTTTTCGTAAAAATTTATAGGACTTTATTTTGACACTTTTGGTTTTACTAATTAATGTGTCAACATTTTATATACTAGAGAATAATATCAAATCAAATTCTCATTTTTCTCGAAAGAAAAAATTTATCATTTTTTAATTCAATCCAAACAAGAGAAAATAAAATCTCTTAGAATTTTTTTATCTTTCCTTTCCCTCTAAAAATTTAAGTTCCAAACGGAGCTTTAGTATATTTAACCCTATGTTTTTTGGAGAATATTATCTTATTAACTTTAAATATTTTGATAAGATTATTGATGATTTTGTGATATATAATTAGTAATTTACTGAACATTAAATGATAATTAAATAATCTATTGAATCTATTTTTTTCTTTTTTTTTTTTATTTGGGCTCGTCTACGGTAAAGCTATAAAAATATTGCACTATGTCAGATCATCTATCGTGGACAGTGTGATTTGAAATCGTGGACAGTGTGATTTGAAATGTGAGGTGGTGATTGAATTAGAATAATTTAGCTTACATACCTTGTGCCTTACATAATCACCCCTCTAAAGAGAAGTGTTCACGGCTTTATTAGTCTTTCCCTCTCTTCCCTCTCTCATCGATTTCTTCCATAGTCGTGGCTCTTCTTTGCTCAAGCCACAGCCCTCCTACTATCAAATCTTCAAGACATATAACGCCAGTGGCTTCAGCATAATATGAAAAAATTGTAGGATTTAAAACGATTTTCACAGCGGAATATTGGCTCAGGAATATTCAAAAATTTTCTCAAAATAATTGACTATATAAGTGCATAGTATTAATTCATAACAAATAGGAACCTACAAAGAGAATAGATCTAATACCTCTTGTAGTCTATCAGCGGATCCTAGCTTTACTGTCTTCTCAACCATGATTTTCCAATCTAAGCCTTAAGTACAATTAGATGAACGTGTGGACGTTGCGTACAATTTCTTAAAACTCACACTTTAGGCACTTGCAATTTTCTCAACACATGAGATTGCAAGAGTTTTGTTCTATAGAGAATAGAAAGACTTTCTTATTTTTCTCTCTAGTTTATGGAGGTTCTGCAGAAAAAATACGTAGTGTATCTCTTTCTTTTTCTGCTAGGATTTTCTTTATATATATATATTTATTAAACTATTTAATAAATAAATTAATATATTAATCAAATCAATATATATATAACCTTAAAAAAACCTTAGTTTACTTTTTTGTTATTTTATAAACTTAAAATTTTATATATATATATCTATTTAATCTAATTAATTAATATATATATATATATATATATATAAACTAGGAGATAATTCACTCTTTCAAGAAAGAGTGTTTCACTTTTAGTTAGTTTCCCAATTTCTATTTATCTAATTATCTGATAATTAGACATTTTAAATTCAAAATTTAAACAAATTAGGAAACTTATCTCTCCATAAATTTAAATTAATTAATTCAAAATTAATTA
>JXTB01000949.1:13158-29091 GCA_002914805.1 Parasponia andersonii | reverse complement strand
AATTAGTTAGATATTTAATGAGATTAGATATTATCCTGATAAATCTAATAGTTAATTTGAATTTGAATAGGATATCTACTAATTTTTGAAATCAGATAAGATTTTCTATCAGTTTTATTTAAATTTTGAATTTAAATAAGTAACAACTATTCAAATTAATTTGATATTTAATGTAATTAAATATGATTAGATAATTATCCATAAATCATGATAGTTTAAATTTGAATAATTTAATTTTAGTAATTATCATCCGACAACCAGGCCGCCACGAACCATCGCCGGCTAGTTACAGGGTCGCCGGAGGTGCTGCCGTCGCCGGAGAAGAGAAAGAGGTCGTTTCAGATTTTTGGCCACCGGAGAAGATTCTGGCCATCGTTCGACCTCCAACCAGTCCCGTTAGATTCGTCTCGTCTCAAGAATCATCAAAGTATATATATCTCAACCTCATTTTGCCTAGATTGAAAGTTGCCATTTTAAGATATTTTGAGTTTAAGTTTAACTTTTTGATCCGGCCGTTGGATTGAGTTTTTATTGTCATTTTTGGATTGTACTCGGAAAATAGAGAAGTTTGATATATATTGCCAATGTTTGGTGATCGGCATGAAAATCGAGATCAGACGGTCGAGATTTGCCTCGTTTTGCATGCCATCAGCCTGGTGTGGGCGTGGACCTGAATAGGCAAGTTATATGTCTAACCTAGCTATTTTGGGTGCTAGGAATTCAGCAAAGAGGTCCGTTTGTGGAATTGAAGCTCCGGTGAAAAGTTGGTTTTTCGTAAGAGGACGATCGAGGGCTTGGAATTGGTTCTCGACCCTCCGGGCGATCGTTAATAACACCTTGAGGATTCAATAGTATGGTATCGTTATTCGAGCGAGGTAGGGACTCAATTACCTCTGTTTTATATCATTTTTGAATAAAAATTATTTTCTGCAACATATGAGAACAAATATGATTTTTGATTTCTCGAATATCTATGATGGGAATTGGTTGTATGAGATATATATTGTATTGCTCTGAGAATTTTCTGAGTGCAGCTTATTTTGGGTGTATTAAAAATAGGGCCGTTATGCTGTCCGGTTTTCTATAAAAACCTAGTATGCTGATTTTACTGAAAAACCAGAGCACGATTATTTTCATACTTCATTTCTGTATGACACGTGTCATAGGATTATACATGAGCACCGCGTTAGCATCGTGGGTTACAGTGTAGCGCTGTGTGCCCTACCATCGGTGAAAGTCCGTAAACTCGCGTGAGGTTTTGTTACTTCTGATTACCACCCCATTTGGCAGGTGTAGGCAATTCGGTTGCCCCTCCAAGTTTGGTAGGCGACACACAGGTGTCCCCTCCGGGTATGGACTTAGGTATTAGGCAAGCTGTTAGGCATACTTAGTACCATCATCCTGGGTTTCCACAGATGAGAGGATGAGAGCTCATGGGTGTGGGTTGATTTGTGTCATGTAAATATGAATTGAATGGTTTTGATTACACTGCTTTTTATATATATATATGGATTTCTGGTTTGGATTATATATATATGTGTATGTTTTGGACAAAAATAACCATGCATGAATTCTCCATCACTAAAATATTTTCGATCGAGGTAATTATTTTTCCTACTGGGCATTTTATGCTCACCCTCTACCTTCTTCCTCAAGAGGTGTCCAGTGTGATCTCGGTGATCAAGAGGAGTAAGAGATCATCTTGATTGCAGTTCGTCTCTTGGTAATGCTAGAAGTTTGTCGTCTTGGTGTTTGGATTGTTTGGGTTTTGTATTAGCATTGAACTAAGATTACTGCTTTCTATTTTGTCTGCGAACTTATATATGTCATTCTGGTATTTGACTTTTGTTGTAGATGATGGTGATGCTTGGGCTTTTATTTGACTTCATGTTTTTTAATTATTATTCAGTCTATGTTTAATGGTGTATACGAACTGTGGGAGTGGTTCACGGGATAGAATTCTAATTATTTTATTTAAATGGACCATTTTTATAAAAACTAGAACTTTTGACACTTTTCAAATAAATCAAGGAATTTTCCACCTTTGTGAAATTCCCCTTCTGCCACTGGCCTGAGTTTTGGGTCGTGACAGTATTTGTGAAATAAGTTTTATGAAACTGTGTAAAATAATGATTCTACACAGAAGTTGGTATTTTTATAAATAAGTTTCATGAGTTGGACATATTTATAAAAATACACCCAAAGCCCAAATTGGAGAATAAGCTCAATCCTAATTGGACTAGGGTCAGCAGTTTTTGGTCCCATATATATAAGATATATGAGAGAAAAAACAACACAATAACTTTAAGGAGTCACACGCATAAGGCATAAGAAGAGGGAGAGAAAATTCGGCCAACCTAGGCTAAGTGAGAATGAAAAAGATTTTCCACTATCTCATAGTCTCATCTCATATCTCGGTGTTCCATAGGATCAAGAAGGCGTTCTTGATCGTTCTCTAACGAAGGTTTCGACTTGGTGCCCACTCGCTTCATCAACCAAGAGCAAGAGCATAGACAAGAAGATCTAGGGTTGGAGGTCTGATCACCATTAAGAAGGAGATCAAGGAGGAACACGCTACAAGAGGTAAACCCTAATCTCATCTCTAAGATTTTGTATCAAGATTTGATTTATGTTGTACATGATCCTGTATATAATGCATGTGTATTATATGGTTATGAAAACTGTTTTCATGTAAAAATTTCAAAATCTAAATCCGCTAATTTTTCCGCTGCGTTCATGATATAATCATGTGTTTTTCCATATCTGCATGCATGCATGATTTTCCTAAGTGTTAGATCAATTTACCAACATATTGTTAGGGCAAGAAATCTGAAACCATGACTTTCAGTAATTTTGAGTATAAATAAAGATAAGTAAAATTTGTAAAATTCTGAAGAAATCAAATACATGAATTTCTCAATCTAGTCCTCAAATCATTAGAAATTCTATATTAAAAAGGGATCCAACTTTAGTTTAGTTTAACAAGAAAGAAATACCAATAAAAATTCAAGAAAACATAGTTAAGTTGTACAAAACTTGGTTTAATAAAACTTTAGTATTGATTAAATGGTTTCCCAAATCTTGAGTCCGAATAACTATAATTCAATTTACAAAGTTAGTCATAATTCTGAGTATTTAAAATTTTGAAAATATGCTCCTTAGAAACTATTGTGCCAATTTATATACCACATCTTCAAATAGGAGTAAAAATATCCTTATACATTCACTTAGTAGAAATAACAAACTTAGCTAAACAGTTAGACATGAAGAAAAATAGGACAAGGTATAGGGACCAACTGAAGAGGAATAGGACTGCAAGCGTAAGCCAAATAACTTATCTAGCTATCGAGACAATTAACTTGAATGAATAATCACCTCAAAGGGGGAGAAGTAGGAGGGATGAGCTCAAAAACTCAATAGGAAAACTATTATCTCATTTAAAAACCTTTTTCTTTTTTAGTGATGAAGAGTCCCTGCATAGTTAGTTTAATCCAAAACACATTTGCAAACTATATATATAATAATTTTGTTTATGATAGTTAAATGATTCATAGTAGTGAATGATATTTAATTATGTATACTATTAGTTTTTGCATGGTGAGAAAACATATGGATTGTGATTTTAGCAAAATTAGGTTTGAGTGTTCTTGAATTTTATGGTTGATAAATTCATGGACATGTTTCAATTGCTGGTAAATTGACCTAATACTTAGAAAAATCATGCATGCATGCAGATATAGAAAATACATGATCATATCATGAACGCATCGGAAAAAAATAGCGAATTTAGGTTTTAAATTTTTTTACATGAAAACAGTTTTCATAACCATATAACACACATGTATCATATACAAGATCATGTACAACATAAATCAAATCTAGATACAAAACCCTAGAAATGAGATTAGGATTTACCTCTTGTAGCGTGTTCCTCCTCGATCTCCTTATTGATGGTGATCAAACCTCTAACCCTAGATCTTCTTGTCTATGCTCTTGCTCTTGGTTGACGAAGCGGGGGGTACTAAGTCGAAACCTTCGTTGGAGAATGATCAAGAACGCCTTTTTGATCCTACGGAACACCGGGATGTGAGATGAGACTATGAGATTATAGGAAACATTTTTCTCTCTTCCTTAACCTAGGTTGGCTGAAATCTCTCTCTCTCCCTATGCCTTATGCGTGTGACTCTTAGAGTTACTGTGTAGTATTTCCTCTCATATATCTTATATATATGTGACCAAAAACTGCTAATCCTAGTCCAATTAGGATTGGACTTGTTCTCCAATTTACACTTTGGGTGTATTTTTATAAATATCTCCAACTCATGAAACTTATTTATAAAAATACCAACTTCTGTGTAGAATCATTATTTTACATAATTTCATGAAACTTATTTCACAAATACCACCAACCAATTAATGAGCTCAATTAAGCTAGACAAGGGACCTAATAGATCCAAATAATCTAAACTCCAATAATATGATAAATACATAATAACTCTTATTATGGTGTTTATATAAATATTATTAGTAAATGGAACACTCCACTAAAGGCCCAATACTGCACTCTTAGATTAAATGGCATGCCTTTTATAGAGATTTAATCAACTAACTTTGATTAACCGATCTATCTAGCATATTCTATACCATATATAGAATCCCAATACAATGCCGTAGTTGGATAGGTGAAAATACCGTAATACCCCTCTAACACCTATTTACCTTTAAGTTACCATCTTTCTATCAAGGAATAATATTGTCGATAATTTTGTTCTCAATGGCTATTTAGACAAAATTATCAACCAATTCGCAAAATGAATACTAAGATCTTAGATTTAATAATTCCATGAATCTTGAAAGAACCTAAAGTGACATTAATATATAGTGTCCTTAACTATTTGGTGGTCCTATCAATTCATAAGCTATAACCTCCAATATGCCAGAGTTTACCTCTAACTTCATAGAGGTTAATCTTTTAACAAATCAAAAGGCTATAACCCATGAAAGCAAGTCTAGTCAAACATTAAGGATTAAGAATTATATGCTAAGAGCTAGTTTGTGATAATATAATAATTGAGTTACGACACTCCAATTCTTTATATTACCTGGTCCAGTTTAATACACATAACTTGTTTATGTTGTATTAGTATTTCTATCAGAATTCAGATACTTCAATGATTTGAGACACATTATTCCTGTTGAGATAGACTAACACTACAACCTATAGTACATAAAGTATTCCGTCTTTATTTATAGATTGTAAACAACTTCATTTAGACTTAGATAAAGAAACAAGTCTCCCCATAATTAACACTTTCATGTTTGTTATTTTATACACATATAAAGTCATGGAATCTTTTTCAGATGAATAAACTATTCAACTAAGATAGTTTAATCTAGCAAATATCATAATTTCATATAAGAGATAGTTGTTTATACTCAAAAGGGTAAAATTGGAAATATGATTTTTAGGGCAAAAATCCCAACATCAAAGAGTTTGAAAAATTGAATTTTTTCCAAAATTTTTGATGTTGTTTTAATTTTTCAACATTTAAAAAAAATTATATTTTAGCATTCAATTCTATCACATATATCTAATATAGTTCTAAAATCATATTTGTCATCATGTGTAATATAAAGCAAGTTTTATTCAAAATGGTATAAAACAGAGTTAACCGAATCTCTACCTCACTAGAATAGCAATACTACGCTATTAGATTCTCAAGGTGCCACTAAACGATCATTCAGAGTGTTGGGAACTGATTCCAAACCCTCCATCGCTCTTTTAGGAAAAATTAGTTTCTCAACAGAGCTTTAAATCCAAAAATAGACTTCCTTATTGAATTCCTAGTACCCAAATAGCTAGGTTAGACATATCATTCGTCCATTTTAGATCCGGACCGTAATCGAACATGTGGCATGCAAAATGAGACAAAATTTAAGCCGTCTGATTTTATTTTTCTTTCTGAACATCAAGTATAGTCAATATATATTTCAATTTTCTCCATTTTCCAAGTACATTCCAAAAATGACGTCAAAAACAAAATCCAACGATCCGATCAAAAAGTCAAATCCGAGCTTAAATAACTCGAAAATGGAAACTTACAAACCGAGCAAAATGAGATCGTAAAACATATACTAGGAGAGAGGCCACGACGAGTGGGTTCGAATGCCACTGATGTCACGACCTCTCATCCCCAAAATCGTTGCTAGCGAGCGACAGAAGCCATGGTTGCTTTTTACGATTTTTCGGCAATGTAAGCGGTGAACGACGACGTCACTTCGACAGTGGCCTCGTCTTAGCAGCGCTCTTCTACGGCGAGCGGTGGCGAGCTTCGACACTAACCGGAGACTGTTAGCTAGACGGTGGCCGTGAGTTGGCCTTCTCATCGGGTCGAAGAGGGAGAGGGAGCCGACGAAAGAGAGAGAGGGGAATGGGGAATGAGGGAGCACCACGTGGCCCTACAGTAAACACTACAATTTTTTAAAAATTACAAATCAATTCTCTATTTTTCAAAACTCTTTCATCTAAGTCCATCTAGAAATTACACTTTAGTCCATGTTTCTTAAAACTTTTGTAATTTAGTCCCTCTGATATTAAATTCGAAAATTAATACAATTACACTTTAGTCCATGCTTCTTAAAATTTTTGCAATTTAACCCTCTCATATTAAATTCGAAAATTAATACAATGGCCACCTTGCCCCTTGAAAATCCGGGATTTTACACATATATTAAAGGAAAATGGGAAAAGCAAAATCTTGAACACACAGAGCTACGAAGATACAAATTTGGATACATTGTATGGAACAGATGATAGAAAAACCTTTAGCCGCCAATTATGGTTTTGTCATCTATTTAAAAAAAATAGCTTTTTCGTTCATAGGTGTTTAACTAAGAAACACATTCAAGGGTATGTCCGTTCATGTGATATTATTAAGAAACACACATATGGGTATTGTGGAGAAAACAAAGTATATTAATAAAAGAAAATACATAACATTATAAACAATAATAAAGGAAGGAAAGAAAAATGAAAATTAAAATATAGGAAACTTACTATAAAATGGGAATGAAAAAAAGTTTAAATCATAAAGTCATAAATAAGTTGCCAACTATTTATAGAAAAAAATTATATTATGTATTAATGTAGTCTCTAATTCATTAGATTTTTTGGTAAATTATTATTTCTTTAAAGGTTACACTACTGATCTTATCCTAGCAATCCATTAAAAATTCCAACAATCCAGAAAAAATATCAATTTTTTTTTTTGAGGGAATATATAATCATGCAAAGATTTTTTTAAAATATCACAGGCACAACAATTTATTTGAACAAAATTATTACTAGCTATGTATATGTCGTCTATTGCAGTGTATACGTAGGACTATCCTCTATTATTTTACAAGTTGCAAGTGCCTTTTTCGTGATTTAAGTGATCACAAATTTAAATGCATCCCTATTTTATTATTATAATTATTATCGTCATTATCATTACTAGTTCTTTTTTTTTTTGAATGAATCATTATTAGTTTATATGAGATTACTAGTTTTTAAAAATAAAAAATCATAAACTAATGAAACTAGTTAATGACCATAAAATAAAAACAGTACCAAAATCATAGTTTTACGCAATACAAAGACGCTATTTTAAAAGATTACGTGAAGTTGTTAATTTTATGGCATTTTTATTAAAACATAATAAATTCCTTATTTAAACCACAATAAACTTGTTATTAAATCTCATAAATATATGAGTAAACTCAATTACTTTATTAATTGAATGACATCAATTATAAAATAATAAATTTTGTTATGAAATTTATAGGTAAACAAATTTAATTAAGATTTGAATCACTCTTCTGTTATACACTCACACGTAATCCAACAAATCTAGGACCAACTAACTCGCTTCAATTAGTACAAAAATTAGAATATTTATCTACAGTAGTTTTACAAGCCACGTCATCATCATTAAGGGAATGTTTGTATCTATTGGGAAGTTATATTATTTTTTTAATAAGATTCTAGAAGAAGTGTTTTTACAAGGTATGCAATAGTAATTACTGGAAATAGAAGAATATTTGTCCAATTAGCAAAAGTAATTCGAAGAAAAATAAATAAATTTTTATTGAAATAAATTTTGTGAGTAAAGCAATAAAGACACCAATCCTTTGGACCTATTCACGTGAGAAAATATTAAGACACGTATTGCACACCCATGTCTTCATTATAATCCCATATCATATAATCCATATGGAACATTTATCATTTAGGAGGTTTAATGGTTTACAGAAAAACATATAATTCTTGAGCTGGACGTCTTCAATAAGTTATGCAATATATTTATCACATTCACAGAACTGGCATAAGTGATATGAAAGTCCATAATAGGGGGACGTCTTTGCTTCTTTCTACAAATTAAATGTCCATATGGAATATTTATTGGAAATGGTGAACATGGGCATTGTTTCCCACACTTCAAATCAAGCACATGCAAAACACTACTACACTTAAATGTCAAATGTATCTCATTTTATTTCTTATTTATTTCTCACAACAAAAAAAAAAATTCAAAATCAAAATCAAAACTTGGAGCGTCGAAGAAATGCAAGGGTTAAGGCATATAAAAACGGACACACAAGAAAAATACTTAATACACTAAAGCAGATAAGAGATCGAAATAAACTAAAATTCTCAAGAAAAGATTAGTTGTAAAGAGAAAACTAGTCACAAAAAAAAAAAAAAATTTGAATGGCACTGTAAAACTCGGATTTTTGGGAAGGTAATTTGGACATTTTACCAATTTTTCGGATATAATATTGGGGGGATTAATTTGTAAAAATTTTGTGCAAAAGGACTAAAGTGTAATTTTTTTGGGACTGATTTGAAAGAGATTTGAAATTTTGGAGACTTATGTGCATTGCACAGCCCTATAAGACAGGGCCACGTACCTTGTCCTTTTTCTCTCTCTCTCCCAGCCCGATGCTCTCTCCCTCGTCTCTCTCTGTCTCTTGGCCGCGCACCACCGAAGGGGAGCCGCCCTGCCTCCAGCTACTGCCCAGCGGCAGGCATTGCCGGCGGACCTCACTAGCACCACGCCGAGCTCGCTGCCGACCTCCAGGAGTTGCCAGAGAGGCCGCCGTTGCAGGAGAAGATAAAGTACCCATTTCAGATTTTGGCTGCGGCGACGATTCCGGCCTCTGTTCTATCTCAAACTAGACTTGTTAGATTCGTCTCGTCGCAAGGATTGTCAAGATATATATATCTTAACCCCATAATGCCCAAATCAAAAGTTGCCATTTTTGGAATATTTTGAGTTTAAGTTTGACTTTTTGATCCAGCCGTTGGATTGTGTTTTTGTTGTCATTTTTGGATTGTACTCAGAAAATGGGGAAGTTTGATATATATATCACCTATGTTTAGGGACCGACACAGAAATCGAGATCGAACGGTCGAGATTTGCCTCGATTTGCATGTCACTAGGCCAGTGTGGGCCTGGCCCTAAATTAGACAAGTTATATGTCTAACCTAGCTATTTTCGGTGCTAGGAATTCAGTGAAGAGGTCCGTTTATGGAATTGAAGCTCCGTTGAGAAGTTGTTTTTTTCGCAAGAGGACGATCGAGAGCTTGGAATCGGTTCTCAACCCTCCGGACAATCGTTAATGACACCTTAAGGATTCAATAATATGGTATCACTATTCGAGTGAGGTAGGAACTTAATTATCTCTGTTTTATATCGTTTTCGAATAAAACTTATTTTCTGCAATATATGAGAACAAATGTGTTTTTTGGTTTCTTGAATATCTGTGATGGGAATTGATTGTATGATGTATACATATTGTATTGCTCTGGGAATTTTCTAAGTGCAGGTTATTTTGGGTATGTTAAAAATAGGGCCGTTTTGCTGCCCGTTTTCGTATAAAACCTAGTATGTTGATTTTATTGAAAAATCCAAGCATGATTATTTTCACACTTCAGTTTTATATTGCACGTGTCATAGAATCATACATGAGCACCGTATTAGTACCGTAGGTTTACAGTGTGGTGCTGCGTGCCCCACTATCAGTGTAGAGTCCGTAAACCCATTCGGGGTTTTGTTACTTATGATTACCTCCTTATTTGGCAGGCGTAGGCAATTCGTTTGCCCCTCCAGATTTGGTAGGCGACACACGGGTGTCCCCTCCGGGTATGAGCTTAGGTATCAGGTAGGCTGTTAGGCATACTTGGTGCCATCATCCTGGGTTTCCACAGATGAGAGGATGAAAGCTCATGGGTATGGGTTGATTTGTGTTATGTGCATATGAATTGAATGGTTTTGATTACATTGCTTTATATATGTATGAATTTCCAGTTTTGATTATATATATGTATGTTTTGAACTAAACTAACCATACAAGAATTCTTCATCACTAAAAGATTTTCGACCGAGGTATTTGTTTTTCTTACTAGGCATTTTGTGCTCACTCCTTCCTCCCTTCCTCAGGTGGTGTTCAGTGCGACTTGGAAGATAAAGAGGAGTAAGAGGTCATCTTGACTATAGATTGTTATCTTGGTAATACTCGGAGTGAAGTCGTGGTGCTTGGATTGCTTGGGTTTTGTTTAGTATTGAACCAAGATTACTACACTCTGTCTTTGTCTGTGAACTTATGTATGCCATTCTGGGGTTTGATTTTTGACGTGGATGATAATGATGCTTGGTTTTATATTTGATTTTGCGTTTTTAAATAATTATTCGATCTATGTTTAATGGTGTATACGAACTATGAGAGTAGTTCACGGGATGAAATTCCAATTATTTTATTTAAATGGACCGTTTTATAAAACTAGAACTTTTGACACTTTTTCAAATAAATCAAGGAATTTCCTATCTTTGTGAAATTCTCCTCCTGCCACTGGCCCAAGTTTTGGGTCGTGACAGGCACAACCATATTTGTATTCAGATTTTCAATTTCATAAATCTTTTTTAAAACGAAAAGACATCCCACACCACCTTTTGATAAATAATAACAATAATATGTTTTAAGATTTCACTTATTTCTATACCGTCTTAATCTCTTTTTCTATAAAAATGACAAATTTCTGCGTTTTTATCTTTTTCTAGGAACACTAGTGTACATATACTCTAAATGGAGTTCAAACATAACAATCACTAACTTTGTTTCTCTGATAATCAATTAATTTCTAGTTGCAGGTGGTAATCAATTTGTTTACCAATTTTGAAAGTACCTAAATAGTTTCTTTAGTAAGTGATTATAGATTTGATTACTAACTACTATTAGAAACCTATTTGCTATTATTTCAAAATGGTTTCTGCTTTCTAGCAGAAATAAATTTAGTTTTTTTTTGTAAAAAGAGGACTAGTAACCATTTTCTAAGGGGAAGAAAAACTAGTAACCATTTTCTAAGGACAATTTGGTTTCTCACGTAACTAAGTTCATTTTTGGTTTCCAGCCAAATTAACTTCTTGTTTTCAAAAACAATATTACTAATAGATTAGGCTCTAGTTACCAGTAGAGGCCAACTTATTTTTTTGCTTCAGAAATAGCCTCTAACCGTTTCCTCATAACAAACAAAAACAAAAACAAAAACTAATAACTAATAACTAATCTGGTTTCTCAAGTTAGTTTATGATTTTCAAAAATAATATTATCACCAGATTAGTTTCTAGTTCCCAATAGAAACGAATTATTTCTTGTTTCAATAGTAGGTATTAACCATTTGGAAAAGAAAGTTAACAATTGGGTTTCCCAAGTAACCAAATTAGTTTCTCAAGTTGGTCTTTTGGTTTTTAAAGATAATATTATTACTAGATTAGTTTTTGGTACCAGTAGAAACTAATTTGGGTTTTCATTTTAATAGTAGCTAGTAATCATTTACTTGGAGAAAAAAAATTGATTTCTCAGGTAACTAAATTACTTTGTTAAATTGGTTTTCGATTGACAAAAACAATACTACTTTCATATTAGTTTATAGTTACTGGCAGAAACCAATTCGGTTCTTTGTTCAAAGGTAGCTAATAACTATTTCCCTAGTAAAACAAAAAGAAAAAAAAGGGGCAAATAATTAATTTAGTTTCTCATATAACTAGATTGATTTCTTAAGTTGGTTTCTAGTTTTCACAAGCACTATTACAACCAGATTATTAAAAACCCATAATTTTGAATAAGGGTATGACGGTAATTTCATTATATTAGGGACTAATCTGAACGAAAAGTTAAGACTTGGGGGCCAATTCATGATTTTTTGAAAGTGGGAGTGCCCCACTAAATGGCTGCCAAGTAGCCAATAACCCAAAATCAGACCAAATACCTAATCCTTTCCATCCCATTCATGATTTTAGCTTCTCTTTCTTCTCCCTTTTGCTGCCACTGCGTAAGCTATGCATGCCCAGTACGCGTGCCACCACATCTGTCAGAGCTATCGTCGTCCTCAGCTTCAGAGCCAAGGAGGACCACCCCGCTACCATTAGTTGGCAAGTGTTGCTCTTGGACCGGGTACGAGTGAGAAGTACCGAGTTGCCAAGTTCAGAAGTCGTCTGAATGGGAACATTTTTCAACAGGATTGGTACTCAAACTTTCCATACTCTCTCTGAGATTACAGTGGCTGTCCAACATGCAGAGGCCATTGAAATAGGATTGATTCTAGGAGGAACCAGTGGAGAGGTAATGACAGAAAAGCCACCAGAAGGAACCAAGGGCAGTGGTCAGCCCAGGGCACTCCGAACAGTGGGAGCTCGAACATCAGTAGTTCTTCAGGGGGTGGCAGAGGCAATTCGTATGAAGGATGCTTTGTTTGTGGCCAGCAGCGTCATCAGAAGAAGGAGTGTCCTAATCGTCTGCAGAAATCTCCTCTTTCTTAGGGAAGACCGTAGAGAAGCCAATCTAGTTCTATTTCTTATCAGAATACTCAAACAAGGCCGCAATAGTCACAGGGTGTTTTACAGGCTTTTACTTCCCCTTAGCCTTATCCGCATCAGCACTGCCCTCAGGGTTTTACTCAGAACTTTCAAACTCCTTAGGCCTCAGGAAGTCAGGGTTGGCGCGGATATGGCAGTAGTGGTCCAGGATCCAGTAGCAGCCGTTCGAGCCAGGGAAGAGGCAACAAAGGGAAAGGAAAGGTGACTGGCCAAGCCTATGATTTTACTAGGGCAGACGACACTTAGGATTGCATCGGCCGAGGTGTTGTTGACGGTATGATCCTTCTTTCACACTCTTAGGCACATATTTTGTTTGATACAGGTGCATCACATTCATTCATATCCTTATTGTTTGCTCAACTGTTAGGGTTGGAATTTTCTGATTTAGATTATGTATTGACGTTAGGTACACATTTGGGAAGAGTAGCCAATGTGTCTAGTATGTGTAAGTCTTGTCGGGTTGTGATCGGTGATAGGAAGCTTCTTGCTAATTTGATTGTGTTGCTGATGGGACAGTATGACGTGATACTCAGTATGGATTGGTTGTCGAAGTATCGAGCCTTTGTAGACTGTCATAAAAAGCAGGTGACTCTTTTTCCTGGTGATGGGCAACCTATTGTCTGTCAGGCTAGGATGAGTCCGTTGAAGCCTAGTCCTGTTCTGAAAGCGTGCATGGGTGGAAGGAAGAAACTCGAGTGTTATGAGAATTGTTGGGATTTTTGCCCTAAAAAGCAGATTTCCAATTTTACACTTTTGAATATAAACAACTATCTCTTATATAAAATTATGATATTTGCTAGATTAAACTATCTTAGTTGAATAGTTCATTCATCCGAAAAATATTCCATGACTTTATATGTGTATAAAGAAACAAACATGATTAAGTGTTAATTTGGAGAGACTTGTTTATTTATCTAAGTCTAAATGAAGTAGTTTACAATCTATAAATAAAGATGGAATACTTTATTTACTATAGGTTGTAGTGTTTGTTTATCTTAACGGGAATGAAGTGTCTCAAATCATTGAAGTACCTGACTTCTGATAGAAACATTAATACAACATAAACAAGTTATGTGTATTAAACTGGACCAGGTAATATAAAGAATTGGAGTGCCGTAACTCAATTCTTATATTATTACAAACTAGCTCTTAGCATATAAATCTTAATCTTTGATGTTTGACTTGACTTGCATTCATGGGTTATAGCCTTTTGATTTGTTAAAAGACTAACCTCTATGAAGTTAGAGGTGAACTCTGGCACATTGGAGGTTATGGCTTATGAATTGATGGGAAAACCAAATAGTTAAGGACACTATACATTAATGCCACTTTAGGTTCTTTCAAGATTCATGGAATAATTAAATCTAAGATCTTAGTATTCACTTTCTGAATTGGTTGATAATTTTGTCTGAATAGCCATTGGGAACAAAATTATCGACAACATTATTCTTTGATAAAAAGATGGTAACTTAAAGGTAAATAGGTGTTGGAGGGGTATTACAGTAATTTCACCTATCCAACTACGGCATTGTATAGGGATTATATATGTGGTATAGAATATGCTAGATGGATCGGTTAATCAAGGTTAGTTAATTAAATATCTATAAAAGGCATGACATTTAATCTAAGAGTGCACTATTGGGCCTTCAGTCGAGTGTCCCCTTTAGTAATAATATTTATATAAATACCATAATAAGAGTTATTATGTATTTATCATATTATTGGAGCTTAGATTATTTGGATCCACTAGGTCCCTTGTCTAGCTTAGTTAAGCTCATTAATTGGTTAGTGGTATTTGTAAAATAAGTTTCATAAAACTGTGTAAAATAATGATTCTACACAGAAGTTGGTATTTTTATAAATAAGTTTCATGAGTTGGACATATTTATAAAAATACACTCAATGCCCAAATTGGAGAACAAGCTCAATCCTAATTGGACTAGAGTTAGCAGTTTTTGGTCCCATATATATAAGATATATGAGAGGAAAAACTACATAGTACCTCATATAGAGTCACACGCATAAGGCATAGGGAGAGAGAGAGATTTTGGCCAACCTAGGCTAAGTGAGAGAGAAAAAGTTTCCTACTATCTCACAGTCTCATCTCACGTCCCGGTGTTCCATTGGATCAAGAAGGCGTTCTTGATCGTTCTCCAACGAAGGTTTCGACTTGGTGCCCACTCGCTTCATCAACCAAGAGCAAGAGCATAGACAAGAAGAATTAGGGTTGGAGGTTTGATCACCATCGTTAAAGAGATCAAGGAGGAACACGCTACAAGAGGTAAACCCTAATCTCATCTCTAGGGTTTTGTATCTAATTTGATTTATGTTGTACATGATCCTGTATATGATGCATGTATGTTATATAGTTATGAAAACTGTTTTCACGTAAACTTTTAAAACCTAAATCTCTATTTTTTCCGTTGTGTTCATGATATGATCATGTATTTTCTATATCTGTATGTATGCATGATTTTCCTATGTGTTAGGTCAATTTACCAACAATTGGTATCAGAGCGCTTAGGTTCATATATATAGCATAATACTGATCTAGAATTGAATATCTAGGTTATGTGATTGAGTTTGAGCAATTTTTGTTTATGATAATTAAATGATTAATGGTGATGAATGATATTTAATTACGTATACTATTGATTTTTGCATGGTGAGAAAAATTGTGGATTGTGATTCCAGCATAATTAGGTTTGGGTGTTCTCGAATTTTATGTTTGATAGATTCATGAACTTGTTTCAAAGAGTTTGAAAATCTGAATTTTTTCCAAAATTTTATTTTATGTTGTTTTAAATTTTTCAGCATTTAAAAAAAAAAAATTTCGGCCAACCCTAGCCCCTCGCGCTCCGCTCACCTGCGCAATCGGCCTGTGCGCAGGTGTTAGGCGCTAGCACGGCCTACGCGCGGCCTACGTGCATGGCTTGCATGCGCGGCATGCACGTGCGTGGCCCGTGCACCATGCGCACCAGTGCGCAGCATGCCTGCGAGCAGCCTATGCGCGGGT
>JXTB01000948.1:26019-38088 GCA_002914805.1 Parasponia andersonii | reverse complement strand
AGTTGAAGTAATAGCCGAAGAAGTATTATTGAATATTAATGAAGAAGATACAATAGGATGTTGAAGATATCATGAAGATTTATTGATAATAACGACGAAGCTGTTCGGAGCTGAGATTGTTCATGCCGCTCTTCTAAAAGATCGAGTTCAACTCTCAGCAATACATCATTCTGTTTTTGCTCATAAATAGATCGCTGCAGGGAGCCCGTACCAATTTCAACAGGAATCATCGCTTCATATCTATAAGCCAAGGAGAATGGACTTTCTCCTGTAGTAGTTCGTTGTGTGGTGCGATAAGCCCATAACACTTCTGGAAGTACTTTTGGCCAAGCTCCTTTATGCTCCTCCAGCTTTGCCTTTATATTTTGCTTGAGTATTTTGTTTATCGCTTCGACCTGCCCATTGCCCTGTGGATGAACAACAGCGGAGAAGCTCTTTTTGATGCCCCAGTTATTACAGAAGTCACGGAACTCGTCACAATTGAATTGCTTTCCATTATCAGAAATTATAGTGTGTGGTATACCGTAACGACAGATTATAGATTTGTAAACGAAATCTATCATTTTCTTCACGGAGATGGTACTCAAGGCTTCAGCTTCCGTACATTTTGTAAAGTAATCGACTGCGACCACCGTATACTTCAAACCACCTCACGCTAATGGAAGCATCCCGATAATATCAATTCCCCACACAGCAAATGGTCATGGACTAGTCATTGAAGTTAAAGGACATGTGGTTTTCTAGGAATGGTCGCAAACCGTTGACATTTATCGCATTTCCTAGCAAATTCCAATGTATCCTTCTTCATAGTTGGCCAAAAGTACCCTTGTCGAAGAATCTTATTTGCGAGCGCTTGCCCCCTAGAATGATTTCCACATATTCCTTTGTGAATTTCCCTCATAATAGCATGCCTTTTTATCATTCACGCATAATAATAATGGTGAGCTGAAACTCCTCCGATAAAGTTGTTCATCCTGGATGATATAGCGAGCCGCTTTCATGCGAAGCCACCTTGCATCGTCTTTATTTTCAGGGAGATCGCCGTTTTGTATATATCGCATTATGGGGTCCATCCACGATGGTTCTTCATCAACTGGAATAATTACTTGGGATTCGACCTCGATGCTTGGTGAGATAAGAAATTCAACGGGAACTACTTTCAATAATTCTGCATCCTTCGTCAAAGCGAGCTTAGCGAGTGCATCTGCCCGGGTGTTTTTAATACGAGGAAGAAGCTGTATGTCATAAGTGTCGAACGTTAAGAACAATTTCTGCACCTTCTTCAAATAAGCCATCATTCTTTCTCCTCTCGCGTGATAATCACCCTTAACCTGACAGACGACCAGTTGGGAGTCGCTACACACCTCGATTACTTCGACCTTCATTTCCTGTGTGAGATTTAGCCCAGCTATCAGTGCTTCGTATTCAGCTTCATTATTCGACGCTGGGAATTTGAAGCGAAGCACATAATGAATATTGTGCCCTTCAGGACTGATTAAAACAATGCCCGCACCTGCTCCATTCTCATTCGATTACCCGTCAACATAAAGCTTCCACAACTTTGATATATCTGAGGCGGGTTTCTCGAGTACCCCCGTGGGAAGATTGACGTCGTATGTAAATTCTAAAATAAAATTTGCGAGGGCTTGACCCTTTATAGCAGTGCGAGGTTGAAAATTGATGTCAAATTGACTCAATTCAACGGCCCACTTAAGCAGCCGTCCTGACGTTTCAGGTTTCTGTAAGACCTGTTTCAGCGGGAAATTCGTGAAAACCCGGATGGAGTGAGCATGGAAGTAAGGTCGAAGCTTTCTTGATGCAATGATGAGTGCCAGTGCCAATTTTTCCTTCTCTGGATATCTGGTTTCAGCATCAAGTAATCTTTTACTCACATAATACATAGGTCGCTGAATATTTGCCTCCTCGTGAATTAATGCGGCACTCATCGCATACTTAGAAACAGCGAGATATAGGCATAATTCTTCTCCCGGATTTGGTTTTGACAAGAGTGGAGGGGAACCCAAGTGCTTTTTCAATTCTTGAAACGCCTACTCGCATTGCTCCGTCCACTCGAACCTTTGTGATCCCTTCAACACCTCAAAGAAAGGTTGGCATTTATCAGTTGATCTAGATACAAACCGACTTAGAGCAGCTCCTCTTCTTGCTAGGCTTTGCACATCTCTGGGTTTACGAGGAGATTGCATATCAATCAACGCTTGTATCTTCTGAGGATTTGCTTCGATCCCTCACTGGTTGACCATAAAACCTAGAAATTTTCCAGATCCTACTTCGAATGCACACTTCTGGGGATTTAGCTTATCTGGTATCTCCGGAGGTTTTTGAACATCTCATCAAGGTGCTTGATGTGATCTTCAGCTTTCTCTGACTTTACTAGCATATCATCGACGTATACCTCCATTGTCTTGCCAATTTGTTTTGCAAACATCATATTGACAAGACGTTGGGAGGTTGCTCCCGCATTGATAAGTCCGAAGGGCATCTTTTTATAGTAGTATAACCCTCGATCAGTGATGAACGAGGTGTGTTCTTCATACAGCTCGTACATGAGGATTTGGTTAGATCCTGAATACGCATCCATGAAGCTTAAAAGTTCATGCCCCGATGTCGCATCTACAAGCTGATCAATTCTCGGAAGAGGGAAGCTGTCTTTAGGACATGCCTTGTTGAGATCGGTGAANTTTGATCCCTTCAACACCTCAAAGAAAGGTTGGCATTTATCGGTTGATCTGGATACAAACCGACTTAGAGCAGCTACTCTTCCTGCTAGGCTTTGCACATCTCTGGGTTTACGAGGAGATTTCATATCAATCAACGCTTGTATCTTCTGAGGATTTGCTTCGATCCCTCACTAGTTGATCATAAAACCCAGAAATTTTCCAGATCCTACTTCGAATGCACACTTCTGGGGATTTAGCTTCATCTGGTATCTCCGGAGGTTTTTGGACATCTCATCAAGGTGCTTGATGTGATCTTCAGCTTTCTCTGACTTGACAAGCATATCATCGACTTATACCTCCATTGTCTTGCCAATTTGTTTTGCAAACATCATATTGACAAGACGTTGGTAGGTTGCTCCCGCATTGATAAGTCCGAAGGGCATCTTTTTATAGGAGTATAACCCTCGATCAGTGATGAACGAGGTTTGTTCTTCATACAGCTCATACATGGGGATTTGGTTATATCCTGAATACGCATCCATGAAGCTTAAAAGTTCATGCTCCGATGTCGCATCTACAAGCTGATCAATTCTCGGAAGAGGGAAGCTGTCTTTAGGACATGCCTTGTTGAGATCGGTGAAATCAATACAGGTCCTCCACTTCCCATTAGGTTTTTTCACCAAGACCGGATTTGCAAGCCAGTCAGGGTAAAAAGACTCTCTTATGAACCCAATTTCGAGCAATTTCTCCACCTCTTCCTTTAATGCGACATAGCGTTCTGGATTCATGGCCCTTCTCTTTTGTCCTACATACTTTTTTGACAGATCTATGTTAAGACGGTGGGATATGATCCTTGAATCAATCCCTATCATATCCGAATGCTGCCATGCAAAGACATCCAAATTAGACTTCAGAAAAGCGATCAATGAAGCTCGCACAGGTCCTTGAACCTCCGTTCCAATCTTCAAAGTCCTGGAAGACAGATCGAATGATAAATCTTCCAGCTCTTCAACGGGTCCAGTTCTGACTTCGTCGATTTCTCGAGGATCGAAGTCTTCACTGGTCATTTCGATTGACACTTTCACTGACGATTCGACTAACGCTTTATCTGACGATCTGACTGGAGCTTTGCTCACTGCCACGACTGACGTTTTGTCCGCTGCCACGACTGATGCTTTGTCTGCTGCCACGACTGACGCTTCATCCGCTGCCATGACTGACGCCTCATCCGCTGCCACGACTGACGCTTCATCTGCTGCCACGACTGAAGCTTCGATTGCTTCCTCTGGCAGGTGGACCATCATTGTGCGGGATGTCGTATCCTTTGCTACGAGTTTCAGCGAGTTGTTATAGCAAGTCCTCGTATCATATTGATTTCCTCGCACCTCGCCTACCCCATGTTGGGTCGGGAACTTCATTGTTAGATGGTAGATCGAGTTGACAGCTCGAAGTTCCCTTAATGTCGGTCTTCCTAGCACAGCATTGAAGGCAGATGGGCAATCTATCACCAAAAACTGGGTCATTATCGATGAAATCCTTGGAAAGGTCCCAACGCTGACCATCAGTTCAATCATGCCCATAGGCATCAGGCTGTCACCAGTAAAACCATAGATTGGAGTGGCGGCATGCTTCAGGTCGCTCTCATTCAACCCCGTCTTTTTGAAGGCATCGAAGTATAGGATGTCCACAGCACTTCCGTTATCGACCAATACTCGCCACAACTGTGTGCTTCCACAGTTAATTTTTATGACCAGCGCGTCATTATGCGGATAATAGACTTCCCTTGCATCTTGCTCTGTGAAGGTAATATCCATTTCCGGTATTCGTTGAAGCTTGCGTGGTCGCTGATCAAGATGCATGACGTTGGTTAACGGCTGCTGTCGAGCTTCTCGCGCATATCTATCCTGTGCTTGCTTGGAATCTCCTCTAACATGCGGTCCTCCAAAAATAGTCTGCACCTCACGCTGAATTTCTGGAGGTCGCTGTTGGTCTTCTTCTCGCCTTTCGTCGCTCTGCCTAGTGTACTACCGCAATCGTCCCTCTCTAATCAGCCTTTCAATTTCATCTTTCAGGGCAAAGCAATTATTAGTATCATGCCCAATATCATTGTGATATCGGCAAAACTTGTTGGGGTCGCGCTTGGCCCTGTCCCGCTTCATTGGTTCTGGTTGTCGGAATCGCTCCTTCTGGTTTGTGACTGCATAAATATGATCTATGGGCGCGTTCAATTCAGTGTGATTATTAAACCTCATGGGAGCTTTTGAAATCTCCTGCCTTTTAGGTCTAGGCTGATTCTCATTTGTCTGTTCATTATTCCTCTTGTTTTTCTTATTACCGCTGTTGTTGGTAATGACCGCATCTTTAGCCGAATCTGTCCTTCCTCCTTTTTTAGTCTTTTGAAGATTCTCGTGCGAAGTTTCTAATCTCAGATGTCGACCAACTCTTCGGTAGAAGTCTTCGAGAGTTCTACACTCTCGCTCAAGTAATTCCTCCCAGAGTTTTGTTTCTGGTCGCACCCCAGCTATCATAAGAGTAAGAACTCCTCCTTTAGGTGGGTTGTTGACCTTCGCTAGCTCTGAAGTGAATCGATTGAGATAAGACCGTAGAGTCTCCTCTGGACCTTGCCAGATTGCGTACAAACTAACAAGCGGAACAGTGAAATTATTTGCGGCTTGAAACTGTCTTAGGAACGTCGTCTGTAATTGTTGCCAGGACGAAATTGAGCAGGATTTAAGTCCTCGAAACTACTTCTTCGCTACTCCCGAGAGTGTTACAGTGAAACATTTGCAGCGTGCATGATCACTAACCCGATAAAGTTCCATCAAGTCACTAAAATTATCCATATGGTCCTGTGGATCAGTCTTCCCATCAAAAATGTTAATGGTGGGAAGTCTGAATCAAGTGGGAAGGACTGCAGCTCAAACCTCCTCCCTGAATGGCGACTGACGATACCCATCAGTGAGCTCATTGTCCCAACCAGCAAGTGTGTTTAATGCGATCCTTAAATTGTGAACATCGACGTTCAAAGGGAAAGCATCATCCCTTGCTGGCGGTAAAAGCGACCTTCGTTCGTTATCTTGTTTCATGGCGGATTGGTCAGGTAGAGTCTTCTACGACCTGTGAGTGCAATCCAGTGAAATAGTGCGACGAGACCGACTTTGGTAATTGTGATGCGATATAGATCGATCATGATTACGTCGTCGCTCCAAATATTGTCTTAAGTCTGTAGGATCTTGTCTTGACTCTCTGCTGATTCTTTCGAAGACGCTTCTCGATGGTCGTCTTTGTTCGCCGCTCAAGCGATCTTGACTATTAGTGGATTTATGGGAAGGTCGTACACGATCATGGTTTGTACTTGAACTCTCCGTACCAGACTCTGGAGGCAAGTTTGTGACCTTGCCTTTCCCTTTGGAGGTGCGATCTTCATGACGCTCTTGCTGANCTTCTGCCTTTTAGGTCTAGGCTGATTCTCATTTGTCTGTTCATTATTCCTCTTGTTTTTCTTATTACCGCTGTTGTTGGTAATGACCGCATCTTTAGCCGAATCTATCCTTCCTCCTTTTTTAGTCTTTTGAAGATTCTCGCGCGAAGATTCTAACCTCAGATGCCGACCAACTCTTCGGTAGAAGTCTTCGAGAGTTCTACACTCTCGCTCAAGTAATTCCTCCCAGAGTTTTGTTTCTGGTCGCACCCCAGCCATCATAAGAGTAAGAACTCCTCCTTCAGATGGGTTGTTGACCTTCGCTAGCTCTGAAGTGAATCGATTGAGATAAGACCATAGAGTCTCCTCTGGACCTTGCCGGATTGCGGACAAACTAACAAGCAGAACAGTGAAATTCTTTGCGGCTTGAAACTGTCTTAGGAACGCCGTCTGTAATTGTTGCCAGGATGAAATTGAGCAGGATTTAAGTCCTAGAAACCACTTCTTCGCTGCTCCCGAGAGTGTTACAGTGAAACATTTGTAGCATGCATGATCATTAACCCGATGAAGTTCCATCAAGTCACTGAAATGATCCATATGGTCCTGTGGATCAGTCTTCCCATCAAAAATGTTAATGGTGGGAAGGGCTGCAGCTCAAACCTCCTCGCTGAATGGTGACTGACGATACCCATCAGCGAGCTCATCATCCCAACCAGCAAGTGCTTCTAATGCGATCCTTAAATTGTGAACATCGACGTTCAAAGGGAAAGCATCATCCCTTGCTGGCGGTAAAAGCGGCCTTCGTTCGTTATCTTGTTTCATGGCAGATTGGTCAGGTAAAGTCTTCTGCGACCTATGAGTGCAATCCAGTGAAATAGTGCGACGAGACCGACTTTGGTCATTGTGATGCGATATAGATCGATCATGATTACGTCGTTGCTCCAAATATTGTCTTAAGTCTGCAGGATCTTGTCTTGACTCTCTGCTGATTCTTTCGAAGACGCTTCTTGATGGTCGTTTTTGTTCGCCGCTCAAGCGATCTTGACTATTAGTGGATTTACGGGAAGGTTGTACACGATCATGGTTTGTACTTGAACTCTCCGTACCAGACTCTAGAGGCAAGTTTGTGACCTTGCCTTTCCCTTTGAAGGTGCGATCTTCATGACGCTCTTGCTGAATTCTTGGCTGGCCGCGTCTTCTCGTCTCTAGGATCTGTATTCCTTTCTCAGGTAATTGAGCAGGATGTTCTTTGGGACGTTCGTGTTGTGGTGAGGTCACCATCTGCCCTTCAGCAAGTCGTCGCAGGGTGTCATTGATCTGGTTAGTGACTTGCTGAAGGTTCACCAGCGTCTCCTCCATATTATCCTGTCTCTGGGAAAGGTTTTCTGTTACCGTCATAGTGGGCTGATCCGGAGCAGGGGCTGCGTGTGTAGCAGTAGTACTTTGAGGTTGGTTTTGGCTAGTTCCGGTGACTCTGGTAGTGTTTCTAGTGTTTGCCATTATTGAAAAAGTGGAATTTGACAAATTTTTCTGCCGGAATAGCCCTCCTTCTAGCGCCAATTGTTGATGGAGGTTTTATCAACAATAAATTTATGAATAATTAAGAGATGTGGCTTGGTGCAAATTGAGTTAATAATCAAAGCAAATAAAGAGAGATGATTTTATAGTGGTTCAGCCCGAAAAAGATGAGCTTATGTCTACTGTTTTTCCACTATTTTTATGGAGAATTACAAGCACTCAAGGTTTCAATGTCTCGTCTGGAAATTGGAAAAACTGAAATGCAATTGGAATACTCAAAACTTTTTTCCCTCTTCGGAACATTGAGTCCCCTTTATATAGGTAAAGATAACCCTATGTCCTTATGATCCTAATTGTATAAACGGGTAACTATACAATCGGGTAACATAAATTAAGTAACAATATAATTGGATAACCACTCAAAACGGATAACTAGTTGATCATAAATAGGAGATTTCTGTTTCTCTTTCCTTGTAGGTTTCCTGTTTGACATAGCATATACTTGTTTCCCTTTTCTTTCGGAAGAGGTCGCCCACCACCTATATAGAGAAGGTCGCACACACTTATGCAAAGGAGACTACACGAAAAAGGTCGCATATAACCTGTAGAAGAGGTCGCACATAACCAACACGGAGGAGGTCGAACTTAACCCTTATGCGACCTTAGGATTTTAGACCGCACAACAGGTTGAATAGTAAATCATGAAATCACAAAGAAATTAAGGAGATTACATGGCAACGGTTTCAAACAAACCCTTAGCAAAATAGAAATCCTAGCTTGAAATACATACTAAACAGAAAACAAATGAAAAGATAAACTAAAACAATTAAGAAGGTGCTGGAATTCTGAGCTACAGCCTCTCGGATCTGACAACACTTCATTCTTTTTGTCTCTCTTCTCTCTCTAGGCTCTCTAGTGTTTTTGACTGATTTTCTCTCTAATTCTCACGTGGTTATTTTTCAAATCTGGCCTTGAATAGGCCTATTATACAATGGTTCTCGCCAATGGCATAATTATATTAATGTGACGAGTTAGAAGTCTAAGAGGTGTAAAATTCATTAAATTGATCACAGTGTGTGCGGAAATTATAGCGCCATGGCTCACGAGAATTAGCGCTCGCACTGAGTTTCTGCGTGTTTATTTTTTTTTCTCTTTCAACGTGCTAGCGCCACTGTAGATGAGATCTGGCATCACGGCGCTAGGCTTCTGTCCGTTTGGCTGCTTTCGTTCTTTACATTTTCATCCTGTTTTCTTTCTAAATCCAGTCAATTTTCTTCTTTTATTCCTAAAATACTGAAAAATATGAAAAGAAACATAATTAGGCTAAACATATAAATAAACCAAGAAAAAGGGCACAAATAAATAACTAAAATAATCACAAAAATGAAACATATCAGGTATATATATCATGAGTAAAAATTGTACCTAAAAATCATTATATATTTCAGAAAGTATCGCTTTGTATAAATTTATACTGTAAATGCAAATGATAAGTAAAATTTACATTATAAATGTATACCATACGTATTTTACACATTACCAAAAAGATGAGTATTTTTGAAATAAATTGAAAAAAATACGTATTTATGAAACATAAGGCACAAAAGTAGATACTACGTGCAAATTTATCTGTTCTTATTTATAGATTTAAGGTAGCTAAGGTTCCCTATTTTTGTTAAGTAAATTAAATATTCAAATAATGAATGGAAGATAATCAGGTAATGAGATAATTACGAATAACTATCACAATTTGATTGCAAGTATCCCTTATAAATCCTCTTATTCGGTTTTTAAGGCCTAGATTTCTAGATTTTCCAGAACTGATCTAAGTGCTTTTGGCTCTTTTCAAACTTCTCTCTTGCTCAAAGTCTCTTAGTCAACATATTGTTGTTTTGAGAGTGGAACTGACGATGCTCTGAGCGGTCTGTGAGCAGTGAGGCTATGGGTCTAAGCCAGGAGCTCGCTGGCAATGGATCTGGTCACTGTAAAAGGTCCCTGTTGATGTGGCCAAGGTGACCTAGTCGTAGGTCTCCGCTAGGTGAAAAACATGCTAAACACTCCCTCCCCCAAGTCTTTGTTGTTGCAGTAGCGTAATTCCATTTTCGCTCATAGGTAAGTTTTTCTCAGGACTGACTAGGTGTCTTGTGGATATCTTAGAGGTTTACTGCTCTGAGACGACAGCTGGATTTCCGAGATTACACATGCATGTATATATGGGATGACTGACTCGGAATATGTGAGGTTTATTTGGTCTTAACAAAATCGTTAGATTTGGTTTTCCTACACAGATCAAGACCGTTAATTTTCCTGTTTGATCTTGTGTTGTTGAATATGTCATTACTGTTTTTAAATGGACCCTAAAATTCTCTCATTTCTTGTTCTCCGATTTCGACAATGCTCTGTTGTCCATTGCTGCAGTAGCCAGTCATGTAATCTTTTTCTCAGGACGGAGCTTTTGCAATTGTCACCATCGTCATTGCTGGTTCAAAAGATGAAGTTTGGTTGAGCTATATCATGATTCTTCCAAATCTCTGCCCCATCTATTTTTTCTGGTTGTCTTTTTTGTCGAAAGATAACTTTTTCTATCTCTCATTTGTCATGATTTTAACCTTTTATAATTTTTTTCGGTCCCCATTCATCAAATCTAAACAATTCTATCAAATTAATACCACCTTTTATAAATTATTCATCAAAATTACTGACCGAAAATAATAACTAGCTCCATGATTTCTATTTTTCCTAAAGTTCCACTAGACAATAAACTTTTTATCTAGATTTAATTAATTAGATAATTTCAAACAAGCTCTCTTAACTTAATCTAATTAACGTGTTACGCAAAAAAAAAATAAAAATCAGTTGATTATAGGTAATAATCTCACAAATTTGGATTATTTTTAACTAATACTATATTTTTCATCATAATTAATCAGTTAATTAGCATAATTTACTTAATCAAAAATCGTTACTAGCAATTAGAAAACTTAGATAATTACGGATTTGAGGCTTTAATTTAGCTATCAATCTATATCTTATCTTATTTAATTAGCAACCCAAACAATTCAAAATAGAATTCAAAAAAATGCAAGAACGGAAGAATATAAATAACTTCGAAGGAATAATGGATATATTAAATCTGGAAAAACTAATTCCACCTCATATTTAAATATGACCTTAAAATGACCCGTAACAAAAAGAAAAACCTAGCCTAGTATATGTTTACAAAACCAATCATAATATTCATCATGTTTATAAATAAAAATTACGTTTTTAAGGGAAAAAAGAAAAGGAAAGAACGAATGACGATGGCTGGAACGGGGATCTTCTACGCAAAAGTTCTCCGACTCTGAATAATCTTCAACGTCTCTTTCGATTGTCCGTAATTCTCTCTCATTACGTCTCTAGGTCTGTAAAAGTATATGTGAATGATCTCTAATCTGACCGATAGTATCTTTTTTTTTTTTTTTTTTTTTAGTGGAATCAATGCCAGAGGTATTTTGGTAAATTTTTCGTGTAATTCCGGAGTTCGAAACGTCAAAAATTCTCTAAATCGGTTCAAATTGTCGAGCTAGCACCGTGGTGCCGGACTGTCGGTGCCACGGCGCCTATATTCTTTTGTTATGTCCCTCTGTGGCTGCATTTTCAGTTTTGTCGTTTTGAGCATGTCTACATCATGTTTCTGCTCCTTTTCATCCTTTTTCCTCTAAAAACCTACCAAACATAAAAATGAGAATAAAATCCTGAAAGTAACATAAAAATGAGAATAAAATCCTGAAAGTAACATAAAAACTAACAAAGGAACGTATATAAGTTGATTAATAAAAAGTGAGTACAAATAAGCACCTATCAGATACCTGCCAGTCATCTCAGCGATGTGATTATGGAGCTCGGACTTGATCCGCAAGAACTTTTGTATCAACTACTTAAAGGCGACCTGATTATCCTTCTAATGATCTCTACAAGTACAGCGTGCCTATTATTTGGCCTTGTGGGATGCTTCCTTTGGACAAGTACTTTTCAAACATCGTCATTATTTCGATACTGCTTCTATGCAACTTACACCATATGGTTGGTGTATTGCGAAATGTCTTTAGTTTCTGTGCTACCAGCCCAACTTCAATGGAGCTGAGCCTCTCAAGGTCCATTACGAGTGTATGAAGAAAGATCCTTCAATAGGATAGTACTACTTGACCGCGTGGCCAAAACCTAAATACAAGTTGATCGAGAACTACTCCTCGAATGTCGGACAATGGAAGAACCGATTGGCCTCCTCAAACTTCTTCTCCCAATTTGGAATAAAAGTTTTATTATGCTGATACTTTTATTTTCTTCTCGCACACTTCCCTCAATCTCAAGTCTCTATAAGGCAATCAAGGATCCAGTCAAGGTGATGTGTGCTCAACAAGGAGCAAAGAGACGCTGGTTGTTTGTTGACGAAAGAAAACTTGGTTGAGT
>JXTB01000948.1:11566-25809 GCA_002914805.1 Parasponia andersonii | reverse complement strand
ATGTAGATTACGGAACGAGGGAAAAGAACTTTTTAAGGCTCCAGTTGCTCTATCAAGCTCATTGCCAAGAATCTTCTTGAGCCCGTAGCCCAATCATTAGGGACTAAAAATTCGTCTTCATGGATCTAAGCAAACAACCTTCTCTTCGGGCAAGTTGAAAGAGCCTGTGGTTGGGAATGACGTAGTCATCATCTACGTTGAGGGGAAGAGCAAGAATGTCGAGGAGGTGCAGGGGTTGATGAAGGATTGTAGGAGGTCCCTATAGGTTGTTGGAGAGAATGTGGCTTTGTACATTCCCATAGTAAGATACAAAGAGGTGTGCTTGCTAGCATGGAGGAGTCCATGAACAAAGATAATGGGACCTGTCGACAAGACCAACGGTTCAGGTGTTCCATGTCTTTTGCCAAGTTCACCTTTCTGGTAGGTCGTAATTTTGCTCTTCTTTTTTCTTTTTTTCGGTTTGTGTGTTATCTCTTTTCTCCTTGTTTCAGACGAATGTGCTCACTTTCAAGAGAGATAATATGAATCTCCCCACTATAGACATGTAGTGAGCATTTTATAGGCGTTGAAGGAGGTCAAAGTGAAACTGGAGATAGAGAACACTACTGCTGAGCTGCTTGCGCGAATTACATGTAACATGTCAGAGACTATATTACACAAGTCATAATATCTCCAAATAGGTTAGTCTCACTTGTGAGAATGATGCATCATAGTACTCATCCGTCCATCTATTTAATAAAAAACTGTGATAATTAGTCTCCAACAGTAATAATGATACACTGTAAGTATTTGGATGAGAAGCTTAAAATTGTTGGTTCTGCTATAATCACTGTAGTCAAACTTTGGTTTTTTCTTTATTTTCTCGAGCACAAATATTTTTAAACTCTTAATGAGCTATTTGTATTAACTTAGATGTCCTCTGCCCGCAAAGTAAAAGGTAGTCTTGCTCAATTGAGACTTCTTGCTTTCTCATGAAATAAATAATGACTAAGGAATTTAAAAGAAAACACCTCATGTGAAGAGAAATTCTAGCAAATATCCTTTATTATATGTAATGGAAATAACCAAGTCTTAACAAAATAAATTCCTAACACAAGAAATGGAAATAAGCTTTTGGTTAAAATGCTTAGTATTGATAATATTTATAGACGTACCTGGCATTCCAAGCTCACGGGATAGTGTGCCCATCGGGACGAGCTAGCTTATGGGTTCTCTGAAGAATTTATTGTACGATGTTGTAAGATCATAGGAAAGAATCTCATGATCACTTTCTTGATCGTAGGTGTCTCTTCGCTGGAAGATGACTCCAACTTAAATTGGTAGAATTGCTTATGCTCCATAGGCCATGGAAAACGAAGTCTCGTTGGTAGCAGTTTAGATAGCCATTCTATAGGCGTAGAGTGTTTTCGGAATCTCGTCAAGCCAAGCTCTTTTTAGCCGCTCTAGTTTTGTCTTGTTTAGGGGCAGACTTACGAATTTAATCGAGGGGCAAAGAAAAAATTAGGTCACACAAAATAGCACCAAAAAATTACAAATTTAGGAATTTTTTCTAAAAAAGATAAAATAAAAAATTTATACTATTTTTAAATAAGTCCATAGCTAATTACCCACTCAACGTCAAAGATGATAGGAATTGCAAATTTTTCAATAGTTAAATGAAGAATATATAGTTAGAAACCTTAAAAAATCATGTTCATGTTTATTTCTGTTTCAGATTCTAAGAATAAGAGTTAGTGTTGCTGTTGCCGACTTTTTCTTTTTATTTTTATTTTGTGTCTGTTTTTTTTTTTTTTTTTCTAGGTGTCTGTGTATATATGTTTTGTTTTTTTCTCTCTTTTTTTGTTTTTTTTTTTTTTTTGGGGTTTTTTTTTTTTTTTTTTTTTTTTTTGTTTTTTTTTTTCTCTCTCTTTTTCTGTGTGCCTCTTTTTCCCTCTCTTCTCTCTCTCTCTGTCTCTCCTCTTTCATTTTGATCAATTTTCGGACAAAAGTTTTCATGTTTTTTGGCGTTTTGAGGTTATTCTTTGGTGGCATTTTGAACAAATTTGCTCCTTCGTCTATGGAGGCCTGTATTGTGTTATATTATATGAGTTTTGATTCTAATTTTGATTTTATTTTGTTTTATTGTATTGTGCCTTATTTGGAGCTTTTTGTATTTATTACTAATTTGTTTTGTAACTACAATCAATTTCTTATATAATCATATGTTTTTTTATTAATTAATATTTATTTGTGTTATTCTATGTTCTTTTTTGAATTATTTTTCATAATTAGTAATGGTTCATGAAAATTTTATCATAATACATATATTTTTTCTGGTAGTATATGATATTATTGTTCGTTGGTTTTTTGTGGTCGGAAATGTTCACTATTTTAGTTTAGTTTATGAATTCTTTGTCGCGGGTATATATGTTTTTTGTATTAGTATATGGTATTTCTTTTTTCTACTTTTTATATATAAATATGTTAGTATTTTCTAGTTTAGTTCATATATTTTTGTCTATAGTATATATGATTTTTGAGTTTGTGTATGCTATTTTTAGTCATGGTATATAATTTTTGAATTATTTTTCATAATCGATGATGGTTCATGCATTTTTTGTCGTGATACATATATTTTATGTGGTGGCTTATGACATTACTATTTGTTAGCTTTTATTGCTGAAGATGTTTACTATTATAGTTTGTTTTATGAATTCTTTATCGCAGTATATCTGTTTCGTGTGTAGGTATATGGTATTTTTGTTCTCTGATTTTTGGTTACAAACATGTTAAGTATTTTCTTTTTTAGTTCATAAATTTTTAGACGTGGTATATAGGATTTTTAAGGTGGTATATATTATCTTTGTATTTTGTGATTATTGCATGTTCATTCTTTGTTGTTTAGTTCATATCTTTTTAATCATGGTATATGTGATTTTGTAATAGAAAATTTTTGGTTGTAGTATAGTGTTGTTGGACATGTTTAGTACTTTATGTTTAGTTTCTGTATTTTTTATTGTGGTTCATATGCTTATGAACTTTGCATGCATAATAATGTATCTACTTTATTTTTTTGGGACAATATAGTAGATGACCTCTTTTTGTTGTGGATTATATGCTTATGTATTTTTTCTTTAGATTTATGTACTTAGTTCATTTTTTTATAGTTAGTTTTTTCATCTAGTTGGAATTCAATTAATTGGTATTGTTCATCAAGGGCGGGTTGTTCTCCTACCTATTATTGGGAAAGTTAATGCTGCAGGCCAAAAAAGAAACAAATCTTACCTACTGATGAGTTCTAGAAGAAACAAATGCAGCGTAGTCGAGGCAAGTGATACAGCTACAATCAAAAAAATTACCAAGAATCCGATTCATGTGGAATTTTGTGTTTAAAAAAAGATGAAAATTTCTGATCAATCATTAGGTACTTATTGTTAAAGTTGTAGTAGTTTTTTTTAATTAAAATAGTGTTCTATACTAATTTATTATCATTATAGTTTCCGGTTTATTCTCAGTTGTTTATTATTTTTAACTATGGTTTATTTGTTTTGATAAGTAGTATATTTGAATATATATGTCTTGCAATATGTAGTTAAAAGTATGTAATCAAGAGTTGTTCAAACAGAATGGTTTATATGTTTATGTACCTTGTTTACTGATTCATATATTTAGTTTTTTTTTTTTATGTACACATAATATATAATATATGAACTATGTGTAAGTTTATGAACTACTCAAATAACCATATGAACTTTATGTATGAACTTATATGCATTTGAAAAACAAAAAGTATGAACAATTAAAGAAAAAAGCATGAACCATTAAGGGAAAAGCATGAATGACCAATGAAAAAATATGAACCACTTAAACTCATATACCAATAAGGAAAAAGTATAAACCCACAAGTAACAAAAAATATAAACTAGTCAAACTCATATATCAATAAGTACATGAACTATATATATAAAATTATGAACTCTAGATATGTATTACATATATAAAAAATTTTAAACCACACATATAAATATATGAACTACACTTATAAATTTATGAATAATAAACATAAACTTATGAACTACAAAGTTATAGGAGAACCAATAGAATTCAAATATGAACTATTAGATTAGAGCCCATAATTTCATCATAACTTCATTAATAGGACAAAAGATCTAAATTCAAAATTGAAGGACTATTTGGGCTTTTTTTTTTTTTTTTTCACTCAAGAACCGAAATCTAATATCTTAAAAACTTACTGACTACTGGAACTAATTACACATAACAAATAATTTATAAATCACACACATAAATTTATAAACCACATACATAATCTTATGATTTTATGAACTAAATAGAACCAAACAAGAATAATAATTGAAGTTAAGAATACACTAAATCACCTAATATCTATCATAAATATTTATTTTCTTTTTTATATAAAAACAAAAGTATTTTTGAAAACCAACAAAATTTCTCAAAAACAAAATTCAAATTTTTTTTTATTATATAAAAAAGGGGGAATTAATTATTTTAGTTTGTCTCCATTTTCCCCTTCCAGACCCGTGGCCTTTGCTATGAATGACAAAGAATTCGAGCTTTTCCCAATGTTCTCACTAATTACGTCCTCTTATCATTTTTTTAAGGATATTATTATTTTTATACCCTGTATTTTGACATTTTGTTCAGTTTATACCTTCTATTTTAGTTATTATTAATATTAATCCTTATATTTAATATTTGTTACAAATTTATACCCTGACACTAATTTAGAGTAGTTAATTTACCAAGATGATTTAATAAACTTATTCTCGGATCAGTTTTTATATGGTTTATTTTCAAATTTTTAAACGGCAATTTGGTAAATTAACTGCTCTAAATTGGTGTCAGGGAATAAATTTGTAACAGATTTCAAATCTAAAGGTCAATGTTGATAATAACCAAAACAGAAGATATAATTTGAACAAAGTGTCAAAATACAAGGTATAAAAGTAATAATATCCCTTTTATTAATTCCATTTTCTATAAAAATTCCTTTCTTTTCATGCTTCGATTGATATTCAACTTGCAAAAGCCATTTCTTGTGGGGATATCACCAACCTCCTCCACCTCCTCCTCCTTCAACGAATACGACCATTACAATCACAATCAGATATACTCCTCCGAAGTTCCATGGCAATTCTTCGGCTTTGTACAACGATTCTGGCTTGCCTATAACCAGTGTAAAAACCCGGATTTTTGGGAGGATAATTTGGACAATTTACTAATTTTCCAGATATAATATGGTGAGGATTAATTTGCAAAATTTTTGTGCAGAAGGACTAAATTATAAATATTGGGGAACTAGATTGATAGAGATTTAAAATTTTGGGACTTATGTGTAATTTTTGAAAAATTATACAGCCCATTCAAAACAAGCCACGTGGCCTGTTCACTCATTTCTCTTCTCTCTCTTCTCTCTCTTCTTCCCCGATTTCTCTCTCTCTCTCTCTCTACGTTTTTCAGCCGCCGACACTCGACCGCCGCAAGGAGCGCTCCAGCTGCCGTCCGCGCGCGCCATTGACCGGCGAAGGATCATCGTGCTACGCCGAAGATCCGCCGCCCCTCGCCAGCCGCCGCCATCGCCTGGTTCACTGGAAAACTTCCATCAAAGCTGTTGGAGCCGTTTTGGTTTTTTCGTCACCGGCGACGATTCCGGTCATCATTCGACCTCTAACCGGTCTTGTTGGATTTGTCTCGTCTCCAGGATCATCAAGGTATATATATTTCAACTCCATTTTGTCCGGATTGAAAGTTGCCATTTTTGGGCATTTCGAGTTTATGATTGTTATTTTTGATCCGACCGTTGGATTGTGTTTTTGACTGCATTTTTGGAATGTACTCGGAAAATGGAGAAGTTTGATATATATATATATTGTGTTATTTAGTGATCGGCACGAAAATCGAGATCGGACCGTCGAGATTTACCTTGTTTTGCGTGCCACCGGTCCGGTGTGGGCCCGGACCAGAATTGGACAAATTATATATCTAACTTAGCTATTTTAGGTGTTAGGAATCCAGTGAAGAGGTCCGTTTGTGGAATTGAAGCTCCGGTGAGAAGTTGACTTTTCGCAAGAGGACGATCGAGGGTTTAGAATTGGTTATCGACCCTCCAAGCGATCGTCAACGATACCTTGATAACTCAATGGCATGGTATCGCTATTCCGGTGAGGTAAGGGTTTAGTTACTTTCGTTTTATACCGTTTTTGAGTTAAATCTTATTTTCTGAAGCATATAAGAACAAGTGTACTTTTAATGATTTGAATTATATGTGATGGAATTTGGTTGTACGATATATACTGTACTGCTCTGGGAATTTGCTATGTGCATGTTATTTTAGGTATATAAAAAATAGGGCCGTTATATTGCCTGTTTTTCTATAGAACCCTATTATGCATGTTTTACTGAAAAGCCAGAGTACAGTAGTTTTTACACTTCAGTTCTATATTACACGTGTCATAGGATCATACATGAACCGTGTTAGCATCGTAGGTTTTACAGTGTGGCGCTACATGCCCCACCGTTGGTGAAAGTCCGTAAACTCGCGCGGGATTTGTTCTTCTGATTACCTCTCCATTTGGTAGGCGCAAGTAATTTGGTTGCCCGTCCAGGTTTGGCAGGCGATACACAGGTGTCCCTTCCGGGTATGGGCTTAGGTGTCAGGCAGGCTATTTGGCATACTTAGTGCCATCATTCCGAGTTTCCACAGATGAGAGGATGAGAGCTCATGGGTATGGGTTGATTTGTGTCATGTGCATATGGATTGATGGTTTTGATTACACTGTTTTATATATATAGGCTCCTGGTTTGGATTATATAAATATATATATGTGTGTACGTTTTGGATTTGAACTAACCATGTAGGAGTTTTCCATCACAGAACTATTTTTCTTCGAGGTAACTATTTTCCTACTGGGCATTGTATGCTCACCCCCCCTTCTTCCCTTCCTCAAGTAGTGTTCAGTGTGATCTTGGTAATCAGGGGGAGTAAGAGATCATCTTGACTGTAGTTCATTTCTTGGTAATGCTAGAAGTCTACTGTTGTGGTGTTTGGACTGTTTGGGGTTTTGTATTAGCATTGAACCAAGATTACTACTTTCTATTTTGTCTGTAAATTTATGTATGCCATTCTAGGANGACTTATATTTGATTTTCTCGTTTTTTTTTAATTATTATTCAGTCTATGTTTAATGGTATATACAAACAGCGGGAGAGGTTCACGGGATGAAATTTCAAATACTTTATTAAAATAGACTGTTTACAAAACTAAAACTTTTTAGACACTTTTCAAATAAATCAAGAAATTTCCCACCTTTATGAAATTCTCCTTCTGTCACTGGTCCGGATTTTAGGTCGTGACAACCAGCATCTCCGGTCTTCCCCTCTGCTGATGGTTTCCCTCCTTTTGTTCACAATGCCGTCAAGAGAATCACTGTTGATTTGGTTGAGAGATTTTGGAGTCTAACGTGGTGGAGGGGTAGTTTTGGCATGATATTTCCACGTATTAATAAGTTGGATCTTGAACTGTAAATTATTGGGCTCGGACATATACCAAATTTTGGGTCAAAAAATGATCATTCTCCTATTCATACTATAAAATGAAAATAGAAGGAGAAGAGCGAGAAATTTCCAAAAAATAAAGTGAATCGTGATGCTACATAGAAAAATTGAAAGAATGAGATGAGATGCTAAAGATTTGAGAGGCTGAAAACTGAAAAGTGAGGAGTGACTAGTGTAAGAATTGCTTTCGTGGGCTGTGAAAAAGTTACTTGGACGTTTCCCATTCCTGCTTTCTTTCTTTCTCTCTTTTATGTTTTTTTTTTTTATAAATTGAGTATAAATCTTTATTATTTCTAATTAATTTGTTTGTGGCCTACGCACACACTTTAAAAGATGGGTAACAAACTTTACTTAAAATTTAAGAGAAAATAATAAAATGGGCTTCACTAGAGGATAAGGGGGACCAATTTAAGATTTTATAGATTGAGAGAAAGTACATTATTTTTTTTTAAATCACATACTAATTTCCTTTCCCAAAACCCCCTGGACCTTATGTAGCTAACAATAGTCATCAATGCAATCAAATTAAAATTTATTTACCTTCTTATCTCTATCTTAATTTTACCAAATACAATAGTAGTAAGGATTGATCCTAGGAGGAATGGGTCTAACCATTAAGCTATTAACCTGATTATTTTTGGGAGTTTTTATATTAATAAAAGAAAACTAAAAAGAGACACAAATACATAAAATAAGAAAAAATAATAAGATAAAATAGGTTAAAGGAACACTCTCCACTACTAATTAATCAATCAAATTAATTACCAAATTTTATATTCAACTATTTATCAAAATTATCAATCATAGATATCACATAAGCTTATACTATCCCAATCTTTTATTAGGTCGTTTCTAAGCAAAATAAGCTCTTCACTTATATTATATCAATTAGATTAACCTCGAACAAGCTCTCTTAGTTCTATCTATTTAATGCATTAAGAATAGAAAGATAAGTTGATTCTAGATAACAATCACACAAGCTCGGATTATCTTTAACCTAAAGTATATTCTTCATCGTAATTAAACTAGTCATAATTTGGTACTAAGGAAAGATTAAGAATACATTTACAGATCTAGTAATCTAACCTAGTAAAAGATTTCTATCCTGTTTCTTTTAAGTGACAATCCTAAATAATTCAAAATAGAAATCATGAATCAATGAAACATAGAGGAATATAACAACTTTGAATGAACAATTAGAATATATAAAATTTAAATAATCAATTAAACATCATGTGTAGGGCTTTGAAATCATCCTTAACCAAATATAGAGCTAAAGTAGCATGTATATGAGAATAGAAACGTCATGCTAGAATAAACAAATAAAGAGCTAGAATAAACAAATAAAGAAAAAGAGGAGAAAAGATGAAGAAATGCTAAAAGCAGTGTCCAAGCTCTTCCTCTTCTCTTGATTCTCTCTCTCTTTCTCTAGCTTTTACGTATTTATGAGTGTCTAGAATGAGTATTTCTAAGCTAGAGTGGTCTTTTTATAGTGTACAAAGGCTTAGAGACGTCCTTAAGTAGTTTTCCGAAGTCAAAAGTCGGCAAAAAGCTTGAAAATAGAAGTTACCCTTTTTGACTGGCACTGTGGCGCAGAAAATATGCACAAAATTTGGCTAGACCACAGAGTTGGAACGCGACGCTAGCGACACTTCTTCAACTTTTCAAAATGTTCCGACTAGTTCCAATTTCGTCCGATTTTGCCTCAATTTTGTTCCTTCTCCTTCAAAATACCTACAAATACGAAGATAATATTAAAAACCTAAGAACTACATGTAAACAACCAATGTAAATATAAAAGAATATATCAAATAATACTCAATTATGCACTTATCAGTGGCTTTCCGTTGGTCTTGTTAATAGTTTCTATTTGTGTTTCTGTAGGACGGAGAACAGCTAAAAAACTCTTGATGATACCATGTTTCACGTAGAAGGCCATGAACAGATGACCTTTGAATTGCGTACTATTGTCGAATAGGAGCATCTTTGGTGCTCCATATTTTCAAATAATTGAGTTTAGGAAGGAGTTCTTTATCCTGTTTGACTTAAACGCAACACAATAAGATATATATATATATATATATATATCAATCCAAAAAAGAACAATTAGGGCACTTGTAAGTATTCTAAGTATGATCTTTCTTTAAATGATACGGATATTGGGCATGGAGTTTGAGTTAATTTTTATGTAATTATGATGAATATGCGAATTTTTTTTTTCTTTTCCGAAGTTGTTTTGTCTGGTGACAGGGTTTAGGCTTTGGTAAAGTGAAAACGGGGAAATTAAGTTGAATAAGGTTTTTAGCCTCCAATTATTTTTAGACAGTATATTGATGAGCTAATAAAAAATAATACGACCTTACTTTTGTGCAATACAATTTGACGTATGACTAGGAAAAAATGAAAAAGAAAAACATAAAAACAATTAAGGATTTCAGACTCCCACTGACAATAATATGCATGCTGACGTGTATTTTTTATTGTTTTTATTATATTTTATTTTTCTAATCTGTTTTTCTTTTTAATGTAATTTGGTACAATTCTTTTGCCCTATTTTTAGAAAAAAAAAATTGAATTAAATTGTTTCAAGATAGAAATAGATTTTTTTTCTTCTTACTTTTTTTTTTTCCCCTTTTAATAGTCTTTTTTGTTAATCTTTCTTTTCATTTTGGTTTCTTCTCTTTTTTACGGNTTAAATTGTTTCAAGATAGAAATAGATTTTTTTTTTTCTTACTTTTTTTTTTTCCCCTTTTAATAGTTTTTTTTTTTATTTTTTTTTTTTTTTTTTTTTTTTTTTTTTTTTACGGGTTCCTTTTTTTTTTTTTTTTTTTCAATGTTCATTTCATTTTACGTTAAACTGTTCAAAATTTTTATTTTCCTCTTCATTTGTTTTTCCTCGGTTAATTTTTTTGAACACTTAAATATAAGAAAAAAAAAAGCTACTTTCTGAGAATCTCAGAAAACTATATGAAGTACTTTGAACTCAAAAATAAGTTAGTTTATTTTCAAGAATTAACTAAAGAAGTAATCGGTCCATTTATCAAGGATATAGTAGCAGTTAGGAAGAAAAACATCATTAGTGTCAATAAACAACAAATCCTCGTTGTAGTGGGAAGAGTCTGACAATTCACAGATTTAGGGGATAGAAGAGTCCTATAATTCAAGAGTTGATATGATTCCTTAAACCTAATAGTAGAATGTAGTTAGTTTTATTTACTTAGTGACCTAAAAATATCCCAATTGGGATGTCTCACCATTTCAATATCACATTTTTTTCCCTCTTTTTCTCTCTCAAAAATCCTAATCTCCATTCTCTTTCTATCTCAAAAAATTTTTGACGTCGCTCTCACAAGAGGTTAGAGAGGGAGTGCTTTGATATCCTTTTTTGGCCTTTCCTCCTCTTCCCATATCGTCTCATCTCTTTCGACAATGAAAGGTTTCTGCTTTTTTCTTTTAATTTTCTAACAAGTGCAGATTTAAATCTAGTTATAATACTACTTTTGTGTAGATTTTGTACTACCTGATCTTTGATCTATAAGGTTTAAAATTCTATTTATTAGATCTTGAATTTGAGAATTTTTCTTTGATTTAGATTTGTAATGCGGATAGGTTGATTATCCTTTTAGTGAGTATAGGTCTCTTTTACTATTAGAATCATAGTGTCTACCCACCCTGAATATGTTCTAGTAGCAGATGGAGATAATTGTTCACTGGTAGTCTTTATTATCTTATTTTCTTAAAGAATTATAATATTTAGAGATACAACTTTTGGCTGCCCATTCCATATTAGGCTGCCTATCACGGCCGTGGGTAGGACCAACCCAGCCTATTATTTTTTTGGGTTGGGCTAGCCTACTAAAGAAAAAAGGCGCTCAGTCCATCCCACAATTTACCATATATGTGGATTAGACTAGCCTATAATAGCCTACTATGGAGCAGCTCATTCTAGCCCACTATGGTGTGGACCCCAATCTAGTTCCAAAAATAAAAGGAAAAAACCAAAAAAAGAAATATTTTGTTTAACTTTAAAATTATTTTATTTTATGAAATCCTAAATAATTTACATATAATTATAATTTAATTTAAGGATTAAAATTAATATAAACAATAAAAAATATATACTAAAATTTGAAAAACTTTTATGGATAGAACTAAATAATTAAATCATTAACAAAAATTTTATTTATGAATGCGTCATTAAAAACCTTAAAAGTAAAAGCTAGTGGGACAATAGAAAACCTTAATTGAGTAAGGAAAAAAGAGTTTAAAATATTTAAGATTGCACAAACAAAATGATAAAAAAAAAGAATAAAAGTTAAAATAAAAATAGAATGGGCCAAAGTGGTTTGACTTGTGATGGGTAGAATGAGCTGGCCTATGTTGGCCTCTCATGGGATAGCCTATCCTGGCTTTGGCCCAACCCATCCTATGAATTTTGGTGGATCAAGTTGAGCTACGGGTCACCATATCATAGCCTAGCCTAACCAATGACAAGTAGATAGGCTGGGCTGGCCTATGGGCCGTGCTCTAAAGTTGTATTTCTAATGATATCCCATAATTCTTACTATTGTTGTATTTATAATCCATTTTTAGCTCATTTTTTGAGGAGTTTATAATTATAATCCTTTGTGGTTGTACTGTAATTGAAACTTTTTAGCTTTTATTAATATGATTCTCTTAAGGAGTCTGTCTTTATAAAAAACAAGTATCTCAATTGGTATTTTTTCCCCTAAAAGTTTGAACTAGATAATTTTTTATTTCTTAAAAAAATTACAAAAAAGAAAGAAGGAAAAAAAATAAGGAAGGCATTTTAGAAAAAAAGTATTTCATGGAAGAGAGGGGGAAGAAAAATATTTAGCGTTCAATAAGAGAATTGTTAGAATAAGTGTAAGAAGCTCATAAAAGCAGTTATTTTTATGAGACATTTTCATATTAATGAAATAAAAAAATTATTCATTTAATTATTTTTGCATAATGATATTTCAATAAAGGTCCATTGAATTATACTAATATGTATTTTTGTGATAAGTTATTTATAATTAATTAATTGAAATTTACAGAAATATAAATAAGGTTGGGTACTTTATTTATGCTATAGCAGACTTTGGAATAGTTTAATTTGTTTTTGTCGAACTAAAGTAAGCTAGTGTAATAGTACTTACACCGAACTGGATTATAAATAAAATTCTATAGACAATGTCAATGGAAAAAGAATTTCATAAGTAGTAATTAGCTTTGCTCTCAATTTTGTATTAGCTATAATTATGTATTCTTTAATATGACTTCATTTGAATTTCAAATGAGTGAGATCAATCGAGATCAATATTCTTTATTATTTGATAACATATATTTGTTGAATTATATAATTATAATTAGTAATATATAATTTGGAGAAATAACAACTCTTGGTAAATTTTAGTACTTGATCATAAAGCCTTAGGCCTATGCATGTCAACATTGATTTATTTAAGATGTTGACTAATGTTCACTGGAGGAATTGGTAAGGACCAAAAAATATACAATTATATTTTTATGATGTTATACAAAGAGATATTACCGAAGAATCATTGTGACACGAGATATTATACTATAATATAGCATGGGGAGTTAGAATGTAATTTTAGTCCTTTAGTGCAATGAATTTGAAGTTAAATAATTAATAAACTAGTTTAATTAGTTAAGAGCCAAGTGTGCATGTGCCATAAGATCCTTGCGCCATAATCAAAAGTTTAATTATTGTTTGAAATATTCGAACACAATGTTTGGAATGTGCCAATTTCTTGAAAAAGAATGATCGAGATTCCTACCATTAATTTGGTTCAATGAACCTAGATATAATTAGGTAGAGATTCTAATTATAGTTAGTTGAATGTTAATAAATAAAAAAAAAACTAATAAGGTAATATTTAAGTAATTGCTGAATAAAAAAAGTAATATAGGATAGTCAAATATTGCAATTTATAAAATCAGATAATAGGATATTCTCAGATAGGAAATATTCTATTTCGGCCAAACTTAGCCACTAAGAAAGGAGCCCATGCACCTACAGTACAGTGATTGTAGTACAGTGATTGTAGTGTGTGGGACTCTAAGGTTTTCTTCTAGGGACCTCTTTCATGTGGTCTATAAATAGGGGTCATTGGATGCCTATTACACAAGAGAGAGTACTCATGACGAAGTTCTATTAATTTTTCTAGGGAGAAGATTTATAAAGATAAGTGAATAACTTATCTTCGATTCTTAGAGTTCTTATGAATCAAGTGCGGTATCTAATTAGATATTTTTATGTGTAGCATATAGAGATCACAATCTTGTATGACTATACACAAGGATAGAGTAGAAGACCTTTTGAGATTAGTGTCATACACTTGGTCGTCTTGGATTAACAAGAAGTATGAATCTACATACATAAATCTAATATGTTATTATGAGTTTTACATATGCTCCTAGTTATTTTCTGCCATGTTGTTTAAAAGAAAAACTATTAGTAGTTATTCAAGAAAAATAAAATTTTAAAATTACTATCGACTGTTATTTTTTTTTAGTCTTTCCAATAGGAATGCCCAAAACAAGAGGTGTTGTTGGTCAGAATCCACCCACATATTTGTTTTTACAAAAGACATATTTTAAATCCTACTTTTCAAAATTTAACTTTTGATTGGGAACCATTG
>JXTB01000947.1:9588-21182 GCA_002914805.1 Parasponia andersonii | reverse complement strand
TAGAATATCTACTCTTTTCACTTATTTCTGTGCTTAATTTCTTTCTCATTATTTTATCTCTTTCAAAAGTGATATTTTTATAAATAAATTTTTAAAAATGATATTTTTCTAAATTTATATTTAAAAAGTGACATTTTTTTAATTGATATTTTTCTAAATATTTTTTGAAGCAAATATTTAAAAATAGTATTTTTTTTAAAAAAAATTAACTTTTTAATATAACATCTTAGTACAAATGCAAAATCAAATATAATACTATAATATAATAATTTAATACAATAGGTTACAATATAATACAATTCAATACAAGAGAACGTCCCAATCATCTTTTATCATATAGCAATATTTATAACTGATACATTGAAATGACTAAAAAGAACGTACGTACCCAGGCACAAGAGGATAGGTGGAACTGCCCCATTCACTCTTGACCATGTGCAGATCCGAGTGGCATATCCCCACAGTACAACACTCTGAATGTAACATCTTTCTCTCCAGTTTCCCTGCAGCCAAATAAACATTTAAACACAAACCAAAATTCAGTTTTCTTATTTTTTCTTCTTTTAAAGATCCAAAAAGAACCCAACATATATCATTATTATTGGAAATTCTCCTTGCCTATGAGAGGATTTAGATCTTAAAAAAAATTAAAAATACATATACAATAATTAACCTTCTTGAGAAATGGAAGGGAGAGAAGATTCTAGAAGCATCTCTAGCTGCCCAACCAAAGGCCTTCTGGGGGTGCTCTTCCTCGTAAGACGTCGCCATTAATTCTTTCTCTTCTCAGTTGAACTCAACATTAATATTTTCAGAGAAACAATATCAAAATGTGTAAAGTAACGAAACAAAATTGAAAAGCATTACATAATGGAAAATGAGTGAGAGAAAGAGAGAGGGCGACTTTTACTCGAGCAATTGCAAGGTCACTAAGCGATGTGTGCTTACACTATCACAAGTCTTACATATATATAGGAAAACATATTGGCTTCGCTGACGTATTTGCTTAGCAAATAAAAATGCCGCAAAAGATAATTTTTCTTGTTTGGAAACTTTTTCCGATAATTTTCCTTTTTTAAAAAATTTTTTTCCTGAAAAGCTAATTCTTAGAACCTCCCCTCTCACGTTCAGACTCACACACGTGTCATTCTTATTTCCTGGTTTGGTTACGCGTATTAGCTTTCGCGGCATTTTTTACAAATACCATAAATTATTTAAAACGGCTTCTTTTTATTGTCGCAAAACTATGGCACCTCTTTTAAAAGGCCACAGATTAATTTTTTTTCTAAAATGTTGCAAAATTATAAAATCCTTTTTAAAATGCCGTAAAATTGCAATACCCTTTTCAAAATCTCCTAAAAATTGAGGAAATCTGACTTTTATGGCAATTTTTCAAAAAAGCTTTGAAAAATCCAGTATTCTGAAATTGTTTCAAAAATTCGGGATTTTAATTAGAAACATAACACTTTTAAGAAAAATACCACTTTTAACTAATTAATGAAATACTTGAAGCAACCAATTAAGTTATCCCAAGTAACTTGACTGGTTAAGTAACTAGATTTATTTTTCTCAAGTAAGCTAACTGATTATCTCGAGTAACAATAAAGAATACCGATTTTGAAAGAAAAGTGATATATTTCTAAATATTTATTAAATATGTTCTTTTATAAAAATATTTTCACAAACTTGGTGTATTTCTAAATTAATCGAGATTTTTCATAAAATTTTGCCCATACAGGATTTTTCGATTTTTGGTATTTTGGGCTTGGAGTTTTAAAAGAAGCCCGTAAAAATTTACTGCATTGCAATGATTTATCTTAAAACATACAAAATTGTATTTGTAAACTTTTTGTTTTAAAGTGGATTTTGGTTTATAATTTGACTAGATTAGGTTCAAACCATTTCTTAATGTAAATATAAGAATACTTTTTTCTTTGTTGAAAAAACGAGGTAGATGACCANTTTAATAATATTTATTAAAATACTATTTTTAAAAACTATTACTTTTTAATGGTATTCTAGATAACTAACCAAGTTACATGGAGTATCGAGAGTTATTTAAGATAACTAGTTTAATTACTTCAAGTAATTTGACCAATTATCTTAAGTACCATGTAAATTAGTAAAAAGTGATATTCTGATTAATATGTTTAAAATTTGTATTTTTTAAATGGTTTCGGAATTTTCAAAATAATTTAAAAATAAGGAATTTTTTAACTTTTTAAAAACAATTTCATAAAAGACCAATTTTTTTCAATAAAATATCTCTTTTATCGGGAATCTAATTAATATGTTTAAAATTTCTATTTTACTATATGGTTTTGGGATTTTCCAAACCATTTAAAAATTTGAAAATTTTCAATTTTTAAAAACTTTTCCATAAAAAACCAAATTTTCTCAATAAAATTAAAATATCTCTTTTATTGGGGATTGAACTAAAGATCTATGAAACATATCTCCAACAAGCCTGCATTATGATGTAATACATCATTTTGGTGTCAAAAAGGTTTTCAAACCGAACTCCATTCTTTACACCAAACTTGGTGTAGTTAATAGTATTACACCAAATTTGGTGTTAGTTTTAGAGGTTTTTTTTTCGTTTTCACTACTACCCTTACTTTGTAACTTCTTAATATCTTCAATTCCTACTATATCCTTTTTTTAGTATGTATTATTAAATAATTTATGTAACAAATCAATAGTTGGCAATTAAAAAAAATAAAGAAAAGAAATAGAATATTCCTTTTTAGTGTAAATTTTGGTGCAATAAGTTGGACATTAACTATTAAAGCAATGTGAAAGTTATACCATTTGGTATGATAATTACATTATTTTAGTGCTAAGCAAATGCTAATACTACATGTACGACTTACGTTTGTTAATCAAAGTTTCACAAAAGAGTTAACAATGAGAAAAACAATCCTAAAGTTTGGCATTTTCACAATTTAATCTTTATTTTTGGTTTTTGCAAATAAAATTAAATAAAATACGTTCACATTTATAATTTCTCTGAATGCATATCCTCCATTTGAAATTTGACCTAGGAAGATTATATCTGGACCTCTTGCTTATATAACACCTCTTGTATCCATAAAATGACTAAGAAAGACAATTTAAATTATGAGAAAACTTTGTGCAGCCTTTGTTGGCACATTAATCTTAGATATTTTATGATTCATTATCATCTCGTCGCCTTATCATTGTCCCAGTTTCCGTCATTCTTTCCTTTTCTACACAAGTGACACCTTTTTTATTCTTCATTCTTTTTCCCCCCCTCAATTTTAGTTAGTCTCCGGCCTTTTAATTTGAGTCTTTCTTTTCTTTTCTTTTCTTTCCTTTCCATTCTTTTTTTAAAAAAAATAAAGATAGTACTTACTCAGAGAATAACTTGCAATGAACTTCAATAAGCATATTGAGTATACCCCACTAATAATATCTTCTTATTTGAATTGGCAACATTCAAATAAATGTAGGTTCTAACATTTGTAGCACATAAGAAATGCTAATACTCTTTGTTGTGCGGTCTAAAATCCTAAGGTCGCATAAGGGTTAAGTTCGACCTCCTCCGTGATGGTTATGTACGACCTCTTCCACATGCTATATACGACCTTCACCGTGTAGTCTCTTTTGCATAAGTATGTGCGACCTTCTCTGTATAGGTGGTGGGCGACCTCTTCCGAAAGAAAAGGGAAACAAGTATATGCTATGTCAAATAGGAAACCTACAAGGAAAGGGAAACAGAAGTCTCCTATTTATGATCAACTAGTTATCCGTTTTGAGTGGTTATCTAATTATGTTGTTACTTAATTTATGTTACCCGATTGTATAGTTACCCGTTTATACAATTCGGATCATAGGGACATAGGGTTACCTTTACCTATATAAAGGGGACTTAATATTCCGAACAGGGATCAAGTTTGGAGTATTCCAATTGCTTTTCAGTTTTTCCAATTTCTAGACGAGACATTGTAATCTTGAATGCTTGTAATTCTTCATAAAATAGTAGAAAAACAGTGGACGTAGGCTCATCTTTTTCGGGGCTGAACCACTATAAAATCCTCTCTCTTTATTTGCTTTGATTATTAACTCAATTAGCACAAGTCACATCTCTAAATTGTTTCTAAATTTATTGTTGATAAAACCTCCATCAATAATTGGCGCTAGAAGGAGGGCTATTCCCGCAGAAAAATTTGTCAAATTCCACCTTTTCAATAATAGCAAACACTATAAACACTACTAGAGTCACCAGAACTAGCTAAAACTAACCTCAAAGTACTGCTGCTACACAGGCAGCCCCTGCTCCGGATCAGCCTACTATGACGGTAACAGAGAACCTTTCCCAGAGACAGGATCGTATGGAGGAAACGCTTGTGAGCCTTCAGCAAGTCACTAACCAGATCAATGACACCCTGCGACGACTTGCTGAAGGGCAGATGGTGACCCCACCACAATATGAACATCCCAAAGAATGTCTTACTCAATTACCAGAGAAAGGAATACAGATCCTAGAGACGAGAAGACGCAGTCAGCCAAGAACTCAGCAAGAGCGTCATGAAGATCGCATCTCCAAGGGAAAAGGCAAGGTCGCAAACTTGCCTCCGGAATCTGGTACGGAAAGTTCAAGTATGAACCGTGATCACATACAACTTTCTCGTAAATCCACTAATAGCTAGGATCGCTTGAGCGGCGAACAAGGACGACCATCGAGAAGCGTCTTCGAAAGAATCAGTAGGGAGTCAAGACAAGATCCTGCAGACTTAAGACAGTATTTGGAGCGACGATGTGGTCATGATCGATCTGTATCGTATTACAACGACCAAAGCCGGTCTCGTCGCACTACGTCACTGGACTCCTCTCATAGGTCGCAGAAGACTCTACCTGACCAACCCGCCATGAAACAGGATAACGAATGAAGGTCGCTTTTACTGCCAGCAAGGAATGATGCTTTCCCTCTGAACGTCAATGTTCACAATTTAAGGATCGCATTAGATGCATTTGTTGGCTGGGACGATGAGCTCGCTGATGGATATCGTCAGTCGCCATTCAGCAAGGAGGTTCGAGCTGCAGCCCTTCCCACTGGATTCAGACTTCCCACCATTAACACTTTTGATGGGAAGACTGATCCACAGGACCATATGGATCACTTCAGTGACTTGATGGAACTTCATCGGGTTAGTGATCATGCACGCTGCAGATGTTTCGCTGTAACTCTCTTAGGAGCAGCGAAGAAGTGGTTTCGAGGACTTAAATTCGGTTCAATTTCGTCCTGGCAACAATTACAGACGGTGTTCTTAAGACAGTTTCAGGCCGCAAAGAATTTCTCTGTTCTGCTAGTTAGTTTGTCTGTAATCCGGCAAGGTCCAGAGGAGACTCTACGGTCTTATCTCAATCCGTTCACTTCAGAGCTAGCGAAGGTCAACAACCCACCTGAAGGAGGAGTTCTTACTCTTATGATGGCTGGGGTGCGACCAGAAACAAAACTCTGGGAGGAATTGCTTGAGCGAGAGTGTAGAACTCTCGAAGACTTCTACCGAAGAGTTAGTCGACATCTAAGGTTAGAATCTTCACATGAGAATCTTCAAAAGACTAAAAAAAGAGGAAGGACAGATGCGGCAAAAGATGTGGTCATCACCAACAACAGCGGTAATAAGAAAAAACAAGAGGAATAATGAACAGACAAATGAGAATCAGCCTAGACCTAAAAGGCAGGAGATTTCAAAAGCTCCTATGAGGTTTAATAACTACACTGAATTGAACGCGCCCATAGATCATATCTATGCGGTCACAAACCAGAAGGAGCGATTCCGACAACCAGAACCAATGAAGCGGGACAGGGCAAACCCCAACAAATTTTGCCGATATCACAATGATATTGGGCATGACACTAATAATTGCTTTGCCCTGAAAGATGAAATTGAAAGGCTGATTAGAGAGGGACGATTGCGGCAGTATACCAGGCGGAGCGACGAAAGGCGAGAAGAAGACCAACAGCGACCTCCAGAAATTCAGCGTGAGGTGAGAACTATTTTTAGAGGACCGCATGTTGGAGGAGATTCCAAGCGAGCACAGGATAGATACGCGCGAGAAGCTTGACAGCAGACATTAACCAACGTCATGCATCTTAATCAACGACCACGCAAGCTTCAACGAGTACCGGAAATGGATATTACCTTCACAGAGCAAGATGCAAGGGAAGTCCATTATCCGCATAATGATGCGTTGGTCATAAAAATTAACTATGGAATCACAAAGTTGTGGCGAGTATTGGTCGACAACGGAAGTACTGTGGACATCCTATACTTCGATGCCTTCAAAAAGATGGGGTTGAATGAGAGCGACTTGAAGCCTGCCGCCACTCCATTCTATGGTTTTACTGGTGACAGTCTGATGCCTATGGGCATGATTGAACTGATGGTCAGCGTTGGGACCTTTCCAAGGGTTTCATCGATAATGACCCAGTTTTTGGTGGTAGATTGCTCATCTGCCTTCAATGCAGTGCTAGGAAGACCGACATTAAAGGGAATTTCGAGCTGTCACCTCGATCTACTATCTAACAATGAAGTTCCCGACCCAACATAGGGTAGGCGAGGTACGAGGAAATCAATATGATGCGAGGACATATTATAACAACTCGCTAAAACTCGCAACAAAGAATGCGACGTCCCGCACAATGATGGTCCACCTGCCAGAGGAAGCAATCGAAGCATCAGTCGTGGCAGCGGATGAAGCGTCAGTCGTGGCTGCGGACAAAGCGTCAGGCGAGGCAGCGAGCAAAGCTCCAGTCGGATCGTCAGATAAAGCGTCAATCGAATCGTCAGTGAAAGCATCAATCGAAACGATCAGTGAAGACTTCGATCCTCGAGAAATTGATGAAGTCAGAACTGGACCCGTTGAAGAATTGGAAGATTTATCATTCGATCTGTCTTCCAGGACTTTGAAGATTGGAACGGAGGTTCAAGGACCTGTGTGAGCTTCATTGATCGCTTTTCTGAAGTCTAATTTGGATGTCTTTGCATAGCAGCATTCGGATATGGTAGGGATTGATTCGAGGATCATATCCCACCGTCTTAACATAGATCTGTCAAAAAAGCCTGTACAACAAAAGAGAAGGGCCATGAATCCAGAACGCTACGTCGCATTAAAGGAAGAGGTGGGGAAATTGCTCGAAATTGGGTTCAAAAGAGAGTCTTTTTACCCTGACTGGCTTGCAAATCCGGTCTTGGTAAAAAAACCTAATGGGAAGTGGAGGACCTGCATTGATTTTACTGATCTCAACAAGGCATGTCCTAAAGACAGCTTCCTTCTTCTAAGAATTGATCAACTTGTAGATGTGACGTCGGGGCATGAACTTTTAAGCTTCATGGATGCGTATTCAGGATACAACCAAATCCCCATGTGCGAGCTGGATGAAGAACACACCTCGTTCATCACTGATCGAGGGTTATACTGCTATAAAAAGATGCCCTTCGGACTCATCAATGCGGGAGCGACCTACCAACGTCTTGTCAATATGAAGTTTGCAAAACAAATTGGCAAGACAATGGAGGTATACGTCGATGATATGCTAGTCAAGTCGGAGAAAGCTGAAGATCACATCAAGCACCTTGATGAGATGTTCAAAATCCTCCGGAGATACCAGATGAAGCTAAATCCCCAGAAGTGTACATTCGGAGTAGGATTTGGAAAATTTTTGGGTTTTATGGTCAACCAGCGAGGGATCGAGGCAAATCCTCAAAAGATACAAGCATTGATTGATATGCAATCTCCTCGTAAACCCAGAGATGTGCAAAGCCTAGCAGGAAGAGTAGCTGCTCTAAGTCAGTTTGTATCCAGATCAACCGATAAATGCCAACCTTTCTTTGAGGTGTTGAAGGGATCAAAAAGGTTCGAGTGGATGGAGAAATGCAAGCAGGCGTTCTAAGAATTGAAAAAACACTTGGGTTCCCCTCCACTCTTGTCGAAACCAAATCCAGGAGAAGAATTATGCCTATATCTCGCTGTTTCTAAGTATGCGNTCGGAGAAAGCTGAAGATCACATCAAGCACCTTGATGAGATGTTCAAAATCCTCCGGAGATACCAGATGAAGCTAAATCCCCAGAAGTGTACATTCGGAGTAGGATTTGGAAAATTTTTGGGTTTTATGGTCAACCAGCGAGGGATCGAGGCAAATCCTCAAAAGATACAAGCATTGATTGATATGCAATCTCCTCGTAAACCCAGAGATGTGCAAAGCCTAGCAGGAAGAGTAGCTGCTCTAAGTCAGTTTGTATCCAGATCAACCGATAAATGCCAACCTTTCTTTGAGGTGTTGAAGGGATCAAAAAGGTTCGAGTGGATGGAGAAATGCAAGCAGGCGTTCTAAGAATTGAAAAAACACTTGGGTTCCCCTCCACTCTTGTCGAAACCAAATCCAGGAGAAGAATTATGCCTATATCTCGCTGTTTCTAAGTATGCGACCAGTGCAGAAATAATCTGCGAGGAGGCAAATATTCAGCGACCTGTGTATTATGTGAGTAAAAGATTACTTGATGCTGAAACCAGATATCCCGAGATGGAAAAATTGGCGCTGGCACTCGTTATTGCATCAAGAAAGCTTCGACCTTACTTCCATGCTCACTCCATCCGGGTTTTCACGAATTTTCTGCTGAAATAGGTCTTATAGAAACCTGAGATGTCAGGATGGCTGCTTAAGTGGGCTGTTGAATTGAGTTAATTTGACATCAATTTTCAACCTTGCACTGCTATAAAGGGTCAAGCCCTCGCAGATTTTATCGCAGAATTTACATACGACGTTAATCTTCCCACGGGAGTACTCGAGAAACCTGCCTCAGATACATCAAAATTGTGGAAGCTTTATGTTGACGGGTCATCAAATGAGAATGGAGCAGGTGCGGGCATAGTTTTAATCAGTCCTAAAGGGCACAATATTCATTATGCACTTCGTTTCAAATTCCCAGCGTTGAATAATGAGGCCGAATACGAAGCACTGATAGCTAGGTTAAAGCTCGCACAGGAAATGAAGGTCGAAGTAATCGAGGTGTATAGCAACTCCCAGCTGGTCGTCTGTCAGGTTAAGGGTGATTATCAAGCGAAAGGAGAAAAAATGATGGCCTATTTGAAGAAGGTTCAGCAGTTGTTCTTAATGTTCGACACTTATGACATACAGCTTCTTCCTCGTATTAAAAACACCCGGGCAGATGCACTCGCTAAGCTCGCTTCGACGAAGGATGCAGAATTATTGAAAGTAGTTCCCGTTGAATTTCTTATCTCACCGAGCATCGAGGTCGAACCCAAAGTAATTATGCCAGTTGATGAGGAACCATCGTGGATAGACCCCATAATGCGATATATCAAAGCTGCGATCTCCCTGAAAATAAAGACGATGCAAGGCGGCTTCGCATGAAAGCGGCTCGCTATATCATCCAGGATGAGCAACTTTATCGAAGGAGTTTCAGCTCGCCATTATTATTGTGCGTTAATGATAAAAAAGCACGCTACATTATGAGGAAAATTCACGAAGGAATATGTGGGAATCATTCTGGGGGCAAGCGCTCGTGAATAAGATTCTTCGACAAGGGTACTTTTGGCCAACTATGAAGAATGATACATTGGAATTTGCTAGGAAATGCGATAAATGTCAATGATTTGCGACAATTCCTAGAAAACCACATGTTCCTTTAACTTCAATGACTAGTCCATGGCCATTTGTTGTGTGGGGAATTGATATTATCGGGATGCTTCCATTAGCGCGAGGTGGTTTGAAGTATGCGGTGGTCGCAGTCGATTACTTTACAAAATGGACGGAAGTCAAAGCCTTGAGCACCATCTCCGCGAAGAAAATGATACATTTCGTTTATAAATCTATAATCTGTCGTTATGGTATACCACATACCATAATTTCTGATAATAGAAAGTAATTCGATTGTGACGAGTTCCATGACTTCTGCAATAACTTGGGCATCAAAAAGAGCTTCTCCGCTGTTGTTCATCCACGGGCCAATGGGCAGGTCGAAGCGATAAACAAAATACTCAAGCAAAATATAAAGACAAAGCTGGAGGAGCATAAAGGAGCTTGGACAGAAGTACTTCCAGAAGTGTTATGGGCTTATCGCACCACACAACGAACTATTACAGGAGAAAGTCCATTCTCCTTGACTTATGGATATGAAGCGATGATTCCTGTTGAAATTGGTGTGGGCTCCCTGCGGCGATCTATTTATGAGCAAAAACAGAATGATGTATTGCTGAGAGTTGAACTCGATCTTTTAGAAGAGCGGCGTGAACAATCTCAGCTCCGAATTACATCATACCAACGTCGCACTGCTCGATATTATAATTTCAAAGTCAAAGGTAGACATTTTGAAGTTGGAGATCTTGTCCTTCGACGAGTTCTACCTAATAATAGAGAGCATGGTGCTGGTGTGTTTGGGCCTTCTTGGGAAGGACCTTATGTTATTGATGATGTCATTTGACTTGGAACATATCATTTAGCTCGCATCGGTGGACAAAAGGTCGAGCATGCCTGGAATGCTGAACAGCTTCGTCGTTACTATCAATAAATCTTCATGATATCTTCAACAGCCTATTGTATCTTCATTAATATTCAATAATACTTCTTCGGCTATTACTTCAACTCGGTTATTACTTCGGCTATTCTTCATTTACAGTTTTATGGCAGTTTTTGGACACCATAAAACTCGAGGGGCAGTGGGATATCTCCTACTGGTTTCCTAAGGGACTATGCAAACGTCCATTTAGAGGAGACAGGGTTTTAGATCGTCGAAGTGTCTAAATCTCACTTCATCGATGTATCTGAATCTCCTTAAAATCCTAGGATTTTCTCCTCGCTTCATGCCTCAGCATGTCGTATTACGCAATTTCCCTCCTCGAACAGAAAAGTAACTAAGCAAAATGTTCATTGTTCGAAGTGATATATTGCTATGTTTTATTTTGACATGGAGCTTTTGAAATACAGTTAGAGTTTGCATCACTCGTATTAACTGTTTTCTTAAGCGACCTAACCCATCCTAATGCTTAAAACTCGTTTTAAGTTAGTCGGATTTAAATCGCTAAAAGCATACTGATCGATCACTTGTGATTGACTACTTAGTTAAAATTACTGTTGTTTCTTTTCATTATTTTGCAGGAGCATATAAGGAAAAATGATATTTATTAAAAAAGTCGTCCATACATAAACAAAAAAGAAGGGGGACAAACCCCGCATTGTTCTAAGAAAACACATTTTATGTGGAAGGGCTCGCGCCGTCATCCCTAGCCTTGGTCATATCTTCTTTCCAGCTCTGCACAAGTTCGACCACATCCTCGCCAAGGATGGAGAAGTCAAAATCTGGGTACTCACAGAATATGTTGAAGATGAAGGTCGACGAGGCGATATCACTAGCTTTATCTTCGAGTTCTTTGACCTCGGTCGCCTTGAACTCCTCGATAGCTTTGTGAACTGCCTCGGTGGTCGCTTCTCTCATACGGTCCGGATACTCAAAGATGACCTTCTCGAGCTCTTTGACTTTCTCCTCGAGATTTTCCTTGGCGAGTCTCTCCTTGGCCAGGTCCTCGAGCATCTGCTGCTTTTCTG
>JXTB01000945.1:43728-56745 GCA_002914805.1 Parasponia andersonii | reverse complement strand
TCCCAACAAGTTCTGCCGGTATCACAATGACATTAGACATGATACCAATAACTACTATGCCTTGAAGGATGAAATCAAAAGATTAATTAAAGAAGGGCGGCTAGACAGTACCCTAGGCAAAACAATGAAAGGCAAGAAGAAAACTGACAGTGACCTCCAAAAATTCAACGCGTGGTGCAAACTATTTTGGAGGACCACATGTTGGTAGAGATTCGAAGAAGGCGCAAAATAGGTATGCACGAGAAGCACGACAGTAACCGTTGACCAATATCATGCATCTTGAGCAGCAACCTCGAAAGCTTCAAAGGGTACCAAATACGGATATTTCCTTCATAGAGCAGGATGCAAGGGAGGTCCATTACCCGCACAATGATGCATTGGTCATAAAAATCAACTATGAAAGCACGCAGCTATGGTGAGTATTGGTCGATAATGGAAGTGCCATCGGCATCCTGTACTATGACACCTTCAAGAAGATGGAGTTAAGTGAAAGCGACCTAAAGCCCACTATCCCTCCACTTTACGGATTTACTGGTAACAGCATAATGCCTAGGGGAATGATTGAGTTAATGGTCAATGTTGGAACTTATCCTAGGGTTTCAATGGTAATGACCCAATTCTTAGTTGTGGGTTATCCCTTTGCATTTAATGTTGTACTAGGAACACCAACACTAAGGGAACTTCGAGCAGTTACTTCAATCTACCACCTTGCTATAAAGTTCCCGACTCAACATGGAGTAGGCCAAGTATGAAACAACCAATATGATGCAAGGACTTGTTATAATAATTCAATAAAGCTCGCAGCAAAAGATATGATACCTCGCACAATGATGGTCTAGCTACAAGGTGAAGCATCAAGGAAAGCGTCAGGTGAAGTGTCTAGTAAAACATCAAGGGAAGCGTCAGGCGAAACGTTAATCGATGACCTCGACCCTGAGAAATCGATGGCAAGGTCAAGACTGGACCTATAGAAGACTTGAAAGATTTGTCGATTGATAGGTCTTCGAAGGTTCTAAAAGTCAAAGTGAAGCTTCATGAACCTGTGCAAACCTCATTGGTTACTTTCCTGAAATTAAACTTGGATGTCTTCACATGGCAACATTCAGATATAATAGGGATTGATCTGAATATCATGTGTCATCGCCTTAATATAGATACAATGAAGAAGCCTGTATGGCAAAAAAGAAGAGTCATGAATCCAGAACGCTACGTCGTATTGAAAGAAGAGGTAGAAAAGCTGATCGAAATTGGATTTATCAGGGAATCTTTCTACCAAACTGGCTTGCAAACCCGATTTTAGTAAAGAAACCCAACAGAAAGTAGAGAACTTGTATCAATTTCACCGACCTCAACAAAGCATGCCCGAAGGACTGCTTTCCCCTTCTAAGAATCGATCAGCTTATAGATGTGACATTGGAGCATGAACTCTTAAGCTTTATAAACGCGTATTCTGGATATAATTAAATCCCCATGTACAAGCTAGATAAGGAGCATACCTCGTTCATCACTGATCGAGGATTGTACTGTTACAAGAAGATACAAGGTGGACTCATCAACGTAGGAGCAACTTATTAGCGTCTTGTCAATATGATGTTTGCAAAACAAATTAGCAAGACAATGGAAGTATATGTTGACGACATGTTGGTAAAGTCAAAGAAGGTTGATGATCATGAAAGCATCTTGATGAAATTTTCAAAATTCTTCAGAAATATCAGCTGAAGCTGAACCCCCAAAAGTGCGCAGTCGGAGTAGGATCTAGAAAATTCTTAGGGTTCAGGGTCAACCGGCAAGGAGTCGAGGCTAACCCTCAAAAGATACAAGCATTAATTGATATGCAATCCCCTCGCAAACCCAAAGACGTGCAAAGTCCAGCAGGAAGAGTGGCTACATTGAGTCGATTTGTATCCAGGTCAACCGATAAATACCAACCATTCTTTGAAGTATTGAAGAGTTCGAAGAGGTTCAAGTGGACTAGAAAATGCGAGCAGGCGTTTCAAGAATTAAAAGCACACTTAGGTTCTCCTCCACTCTTGTCGAAGCCAAACCCAGGGGAAGAGTTATACTTGTATCTCACTGTTTCCAAATATGCGACAAGTGCTGCGTTAATTCGAGAAGAAGAAAAGGTACAGTGACCGGTATATTACATAAGTAAAAAGTTACTTGATCCCGAAACAATATATCCAGAGATGGAGAAGTTGGCATTAGTGCTCATCGTCATATCCAGAAAGCTTCGACCTTATTTTCATACGCATTCTATCAAAGTTTTCATGAATTTTCCATTAAATTAGGTTCTGCGAATACCTGAGGCTTTAGGACGACTAATTAAGTGGGTTATCGAGCTGAGTTAATTTGACATCAATTTTCAACCTCGCACTGTGATTAAAAGTCAAGCTCTCGCAGATTTCATTGCAGAGTTCATGTATGATGTCAATCTTCCCACAGAAGTGATCGAAAAACTTGCTATAAATTTATCAAGATTGTGAAAATTTTACGTCGATGGATCGTCAAATGAGAATGGAGCCGGTACGGGCTTAGTGCTGATCAGTCCAGAATGACATAATATTCATGGTGCAATTTGCTTCAAATTTCGAGCATCGAATAATGTGGCAGAATATGAAGCATGATAGCTGGGCTGAAGATCGCACAAGAAATAGAGGCCGAGATGATCGAGGTATACAGTGATTCCCAGTTGGTCATTTGTCAAGTAATCGGCAATTATCAAGCAAGAGAGAGAATGATGACCTACTTGCAGGAAGTGCAATGACTATTCTCGACATTTATTTGCTTGTAGCATACAACTTCTTCCTCGCATTAAGAATACTCGAGCAGATACTCTAGCTAAGCTCGCTTCAACAAAAGATGCAAAATTATTAAAAGTGGTTCCTATCGAATTTTTTGCGAAACTGAGTATCGAAGTAGAGCCCCAAGTGACCATGCCGGTTGAAAAAAAATCATCGTGAATGGATCCTATAATGAAGTATCTACAAAATGACGATCTTCTCGAAGACAAAGACGACGCAAAGCGGCTTCGAATGAAGACAGTTCGCTATATCATCTATGACGGGAAGCTTTATTGAAGAAGTTTTAGCTCGCCATTATTATTATGTATTGATGAAGAAAAAGCACACTACATTATGAGGGAAATTCACGAAGGAATATGCAGAAATCATTCAGGGGGCAGGCACTTGCGAATAAAGTTCTTAGACAATGGTATTTTTGGCCAACTATGAACAATGATACAATGGAATTTGCTAGGAGGTGTGACAAATGTCAATAATTTGCAACCGTTCCTAGAATGCTATATGTTCCTCTAAATCTAATGACTAGTCAATGGCCATTTGCAGTATGGGGAATTGATATTATCGGAATGCTTCCATTAGCGCGAGGTGGATTAAAGTATGCAGTAGTCGCAGTCGATTATTTCACCAAATGGACAGAAGTTGAAGCCTTGAGTACCATTTTCGCAAAAAAGATGACAGATTTTGTTTACAAATCTATAATCTGCCATTATGGTATACCACATACTATAATTTCTGATAATGGAAAACAATTTGACTGCGATGAGTTCTGTAACTTCTGCTACAACTTAGGTATCAAGAAAAGCTTCTCCGCTGTTGTTCATCCATAAGCCAATGGGCAGGTTGAAGCTATAAACAAGATACTTAAACAGAACCTAAAGACAAAGCTGGAAGAGCACAAAGGAGCTTGGCTAGAAGTACTCCCTGAAGTATTATGGGCTTATCGCACCACTCAACGAACCATTATCGGAGGGAGTCCATTCTCTTTAGCTTATGGATACGAAGCAATGGTACTAGTAGAAATTGGTGCGAGCTCTCTACGACAATCTATCTATGAGCAACAACAGAATAATGCACTAATGAGGATTAAGCTCGATCTTTTAGAAGAAAGGCGCAAGCAGTCTCAGCTTCATATTACATCATATCAACAGTGCAATGCTCGATATTATAACTCTAAAGTCAGAAGCATGTGATTTGAAGTTGGTGATCTTATTCTTCGACAAGTTCTACCTAATAATAAAGAGCACGGTACTTGTGTATTTGGACCCTCTTGGGAAGGACCATATGTTATTGATATCGTCATTCGACTTGGGACATATAAGTTTGCTCGCACTGGTGGACAAAAGATCGAGCATGCTTGGAATGCAGAACAACTTCGTTGCTATTATCAGTAAATCTTCATGTATTTTCAACAAAATGGGGGGCATCTTGTATTCGTCATTCGTCATTCGTCGTCATTCATCAATAAAGATATTTCTTCTTCGATTATTACTGCAATCTTATTCGATTCATCTTTTAGTTTTATGCCAGTCTGCGAACACAATAAAACTCGGGGGATAGTGGGATCAGAATGTTATCTCCCACTCGCTTCCTAAGGGACTATGCAAACATTCATTTAGAGGGGTTAGAATTTTAGATCGCCGAATTTCTAAAATTTCTTAAAATCTTAGGATTTTCTCCTCATTTCATGCCATAGTATTTCGTGTTACGCAATTTTCCTCCTCGAAAAATAAAGTAACTAAGCAAAACGTTTATTGTTCGATGTGATATATTGCGATATTATATTTTGCCGTGGAACTTTTGAAAAATAGTATTGAGTTCGCATCACTCATACTTACTGTTTTCTTAAGCGACCTAACCTATCCTAACACTTGAAACCCGTTTTAAGTTAGTTAGATTCAAATCACAAAAGTGTACTGATCAGTCACCTAGTGATTGACTACTTGGTTAAATAATGCATATATTACAATGCAGTGTTTTAATTGTTTTGCAGGAATAAATATTTGATAAGAAAACATTCATTGATAAAAAGCTCGCACCTGTATGCAAGCAAAGAATTACAAAGCAAAAAAAAAAAAGAATCAGCCCGCATTGTCTTGAAACTTTGTAAAATAAAAAATAAATAATTTATGCAGATGTGCTCACTCCACCATCTTTAGATTTTGCAGCTTCGGTTTCGTTCTAGCTCTGAACAAGCTTGACCACATCTTTACCAAGGATGGAAAGTCGAAATCCGGACGCTCGCAGAAGATATTGTATATTATGGTCGACGAGGCTATGTCACTAGCTTTTTCTTCAAGCTTCTTGCCTTTAGTGGCCCTGAACTCTTCTACAGGCTTGTGAGCCACCTCTGTTGTTGTCTCCTTCAGAATATCCGGATGCTTGGAGATAGTCTTCTCAAGTTCTTTAATTTTTTCCTCGAGCTTCTCCTTTTCAAGCTTTTCCTTGGCCAGACCCTCGCGCAGTTGCTAATTCTCCAACTCGAAGGATTTTCTCTCTTCTTCGCGAGTTTTCTTCAAGTCCTCGAATGCTTGGGTTATTTCTTCGACTTTTTCGGCCTTTGTTATGCATTCAATGACCGAGTCATACATCAAAACAGCAGCTGCAACAATCTAAAAATATCACACGTTAGTAAAAAAAAAAAAATACACCGAAGAGTGAACATAGAAGACTCTTAAATTTGCCAGCATCCTCATCGCAGCACTGAAAGTGACCTTGGCTGGTCATTGCTTCATCCTCTCCCAACCTTCTTCAGAAGTGAAGCAGTCGATAAAGGCCACGCTCAAACCAGCCTATTCTGGCAGTTGTTGAATGAGTGTGAAAAGCTCCTCGTCCTTGTTGGCCTGGCTTGGTCCCCTGGAAAAGGTGGTTATTTCCTTGAATGGCTCAGGGTGGCTCGCAATTTTTGAAGGTTGAGAAGGAGGTGAGCTTGTTGGAATGTTCTCAAAGGCGAATTTTTGCTTCTATGAAGTGTCGACCTTCTCTTTCCCTTTCGTCAAAGAAGGGGGTGTGTTGTCTGGTGTCTTGGACTTTGCCATTGACCCCAGAGTTGAAGACGGTGCTCGCAATCCACTGCTAATTACCATTTCTATACAAATATGACTGTAAGAATGCAATGTATATAATGCGATAAAAAAAATTTTAATTACCTTCTTGCTGCTGAGAAATTGGTGGCGATACAAGTTCTGAAGACGATGGTTCCGAGACTGTAGGAATGGCAGGTACTTTTCGTTTCCTAGGTTTAGAAGACGAGGCACCCTTTTTCTTCTATTTCCTTGGCTTCTTCTTCGAGCTCGAGGGTTTAGTCGGACGGTTGGTAGAATCTGGAAGAGCAGCTCCCCTTGGAAAGAGTTCGCAAGCAACTAGGTTCTTGGTCATCCCAAGCCTCTTCCAATCAAATTCTTTGGTCGGAAACTTGTTTATTTTGTGCACTCTTGCAAGCTGCTTTTTGGAGAGTCCTGGTCGTTCTTTATTATCTGCGATGACATATGAATTCGATCAGAGTAATATATTTATAAGAGAAAGTAATAAGCTAAAAGTTACCTACCAGGGTTTTGAAAAAAGCCGTTATCTGTGTAGTCCAAGTGGAAAAACAGATTTTTTTCATTTTCCCATATTGTTGTGGATCCCGTGGATAGTTTTTATTGCTTAGTTCGACCACTTGCTCATATAAAAGAAGCCGAAATCTGATGGGTTCGATTTCACTTAGCAGAACCAAGCGAACTCCTCAGGAGTAAGGGACTCTAAACCTAATTTATAGTATAATATGTACAGACCTACCATATATCTATACGTATTTGGGGTTAGTTGAAAAAGGACAACTCTATAATAGCTGACGATCGATTTTATATATGGATGGAGTGGGAGATGGACACCATATTTGAGAACTGCTTCAGAGAATGAGGCGAAGAGGGACATCGATTTTATATATGGATGGTGTGGTCGATTGAACTCTGTGGAAAAGCGAAGAGGGACGTCGATTTTGTAGTTGTATACAATCTTTCTAAGCTTGTTTGTTGAACAGCTCGTCTTTATATTGGTACATGATCATTCTCCCTCTACATAAAGATAACCCGTTCAAATGCAGGGGTATCCCTGATATGCCAAGGCTATTGGTCTTAAGAGAGGTCGCTTATGCGAGGACTACTTTGCCTGACCCCGGTTATTTCTAATTCAAGTTCTGGCTCAAGATAGTCTTCGAGGTTTATACAGCTAATACTCGTATTGGATGATTCTCTTGAGAATGCATTCCTCTCCCTAAATTCCTCACTACTAGACATCTGAAAGAAGAAATATGGGACGGGTTTAGTCCTATGTGAGTATCAGGGATCTTTACAATATACGAACAGTTTGGGGCCACAAATCCTAGGATTGCATCAAAACAAGTTGTTCATCGAATTTTTTCTAATCGATCTACGGATTCATCAAAAAACTGTTCGAGCAACTCTTCGGTAATTCGTCACTCGACTGATTTTGGTTTTCAAACATCAGGATTTCAGATCCTAAATTTAACCTATGGATTCGTCTATCAATCATCTAAAAATAATTTATTCTATAAATTAATTGAGAGATTATGGGAAATTCCCATTTTTTAATCCATCTGAATATGGGATGGGATTGGTTATGTTTAAGGCATTTAGGCTCTATGATTTGTCTTTCTATATCTAGAAAGAAGCTCGGTTAATAAGGGTTTTCTAAAAAATCGAAGAACAATAAGAGAGAGAAAGGATGTATACTAACCTTTTTTCGAATACTGAAAAACCGAGATGTCGTCTAAAAGATTATGGTGATGACTTCGTCGGAAAAGATGGTGAATTTGTGCGAGCTGCAAAACAAAGTGGAACACCATGAAGATTTGCCTTATGGATGCTTAGGATTTTAGAATAAGTGAGAGGAATAGGAGGCAATAGGGTTCGAGTCTTTTGAAAAAGAGGTGGATGGATTTTTTTGATATATATACCTCAAGAATTATCAAATCACAGTTGTAGATCAAGACATTTGATTTTCGAATATAATGGCCGAAGTTCACGCGAGAGTTAATTTTCTAAAATTAAATGAGTATCTTGTCAAAATTTGAAACGTCTCGATTTACGACAACAACTGGTGTCATCACTATCATCATGTCTGCTAAAAAACGGAGAAGTCTCCTCGAAATTTGCTATTCTCCTGAGAAAAGATGACACGTAGTTGCGTCTATCAAAAAAAAGATACGCGTGGTACTGAAAAGATGAGATTTAAAGAACTGGCGAATCTTCGAAGATCTCAAGATTATGTCATGATGTCACATTGTTTAAGCTCGCACTTATCAGAAAAAGAAACTTCATTTTGTTCTACAGTACTAATGGAGCTGGGGGGGCAATTGTTGTGCGGTCTAAAATCTATATGTTGGTCGATGCCAAAAAGGGAAAGTTAGCGACCCGGTTAGGCACGTCAGGTCGTATGAGAATTTTTTTAATCAATGTGCGACCTCCTCCGAATAAGTTAAGTGCGACCAGTATGAAAAGGAAACCAGATAATGGGTAATCCTCAAAGAAAGGAAACAGTTTCTCTTTGAAAGTCGACCAATCATTCCAGTTAAGTTATTACCCAATTGTATTGTTACTCAAATTGTATTTTCTGATTATTGTGAATAGGCAAAAGTGTTAACTCTTTGTAACTCGACGGGGATGAATATATTCTCCTCAAATTACAACGACACTCCCTAAAAAAAAAACTTAAAAACCTAAACCTGAAGAAAAAAACCCTGTTGTAAACCATAAAATCGGGATCTCGAGATTAGAACTCTGAATTATTTTGAGAACATTAAGAGATATTTTATTACTTTTTATTACTTGCATTTGAGTAAAAAAATCTTAATATCATGATATTTTAATAATAAAAAAATAAATGAAGTTAAATCAGCATCATTTTCAAACACAATCCATCCACGTATTACAATTTTCTAAATTTATTATCGATAAAATGTCTGTCAACAGTAATAAAAGTGACGTGGAAATCAGTCGCCGGCTGACTCCAAAGCAGCGTTGACTGTAGGCCAAACTTCGCTGCCACGTCAGCAGCCCAAGAGAGGATAATGTTATAGATTAAGCAATTGAAGGACAGTTGATACAGCGGAAAAGATCTTTGAAAAATTGAAAGACAATCCTATCTTAGTCTCATGACGTTTGCACTTTTTCACTCTCCCTCTCACTAAATCTTTCTATTTCAGACATCATAATGATGATTTTTGGCCTAGCGAAGGTTTGATTGGAGTTTGGCCGTCAATTTCTAGATCAGGTTCGGATTTGGTTCGTATGGTTCAAGATATTTGCTCCATCTGTTTATTTCAATTTCAGAGATCATAAGAGGGGTTTTTGAAGACCCTGGCTTTTCCATGGCGAAAAGAAGAGAAATTGATCTGCTTAGTGTAGATCAATCTGTTTCTTGGTGAGACCAAAAGGATTTGGTTAAAAGCGTAAGCGGTAATTTCATGGTTTGGAACCACAAGTTGGACTTAGAGATTTGTTCCTTTCACGAGTCCAGTGATTTCTGTTTTAGCATCACAAAGCCTTACTCTATATCTGTTCATAATTTTGACGAGTGTAGACTTGAATAACGATGGCAGATTGTTCCCAAGTGGCCATAGTTCGTATTGATTTTGCTAAAAATCTTTGCGTCTGTCCATGGAGAGGAAAAGGCATGTAAGTGTAATATGTATGTATGCTGATTGTTTCTTTTATTTTTTGGTTATGGTTTGATTAACTTTCTTGAGAGACCAAATAAAAAGACAATAAAGATATACAAAAGATCCATTTACGTTAGCAATGTATTGCTAAGATTTGATCTAATGATATGATTTTCGTTAGAGATAAAACTGGTAAGGTAATATATGGTTTAGTTTAGTTTTTTTTTTTTTTTTTTTTAATTTATGTTCTGTATATTGAAAAATAGAAGATAAGTTTTAAACATGCTTATAAAGAGAATTAGGTAAATGTTTCATACAAGATGTTTCTCTTATAGTATAGCTCCTCTGTTTTTAGCATTAAACGCTCTTGTACAGATGCATAAATGAGTTTCTTATTTAATATGGTTTGCTAGTTCGTAATAGAACCTGTAGTCGAAGTTATTTAATCTGGTTTGCTAGTTTGTAACAGAACTGTAGTCGCCTTAATTTTGTTCTACATATTGATCTAGCTATTCTCTTCACCTCTTAGTTTCCTCTGTTTTATGGTTTTTATACTTACCCAATTATACTCATTAATGGTATTAGCTTTAGACAATGCCTATATGCCACATCCATTTCTCTGCTTTTTTTTTTTTTTTCCATTTCCTTCATTGCTTTCTTATAAACCAAAGTAGTGATGAGTTCAATATCAGTACTCCTAATATTGGCATGGAATGGACATGGTATGTTCTCATTAATTCTCAAAGGGACTATTCCATAAACATTTTCTGTGAAAGATAAAAAGTAATGCAAAATTATAATTATCTTTCTTCTATTTTGAACTATCTAATGTTCTGATAATAATCATAAATACGAATACTTTCAATCCATTGTTTTTTTTTTCCTCTTACTTTGTAAGCTATCTCACTTTGTCAAATGGTATCCTCATTATTTCATTCATTTGGTAAAATTCTTTCTAGGGGTGCTTCTCTTGTTTAGCATCTATAAGTAGTTTGTATTTTTTACTCTTATAATCCTTTGCATTTAATTGAACATTTACTTGCAGTTATTTGAAGTATGTGTATTTGATACTTTTGAAGTGTGGCTCAATCCTCACTTGCATAGATATGGAAATAGATCATGCTTTATGTTAATTAGAAAAACAACGTATTAATCTCTATTAGTAGTATTTACCACCATCATATTAGTTTCTAGTAGTGTATTATATTGTCTGTTTTGTAAAGTTGATATTCACACGATTTTTATAGCAGCAATTGGATGAACAATTTTTGTCTTCATAGTCAAGAGCATGACTCTTATAGCAATATTTGGGGCATCTAGTGATATTCTTCTATTTGACTTTATCCATTTTTTCCTTTGAAGTTTCCAGATATTCTTAGATTGAGTATCGTTTAGTAAATAAAATTCTGATAGAAATTACTTGTCATGAAATTTAGTTTGTTTTATTCATGTAAATAAGGTTTCTTTTAGAAATTCTAGGGAACCGATACTGCTTTATTTTATTTTATTTCTTTCAGACATGTGAGTTTCACATTTCACAAAGAGCTCCATTCTTTGATGCAATGTTCAAACTTCTGTGCACAGCAATCAAAACCATCGCATATTCTATGTTTTTGCATGAGAACTTATGTGTTGGAATGTAATTCTTATTTAATTGCAATTCTGTTGACTTTTCTCAGCTTAAAAATCGTTTTAGTACTCTCTTCTCATTAGATATGTGCATGATTTCCATTTAGACAAAGTCTGACTAAGTTTACCTTTTCTGAGTTCTTGGTTTTTCATATATATGCTACACTACTTTTCTTGCTATTTCATGGAATCTTCTCTCACCAAAATTTGTTGGCTACAGTTTTGAGCTATTTTGGGAAAAAATGATTTAAAGTCCCTAATTAAAAGTGTATTATGACATAGGTTATGTCATAAAATTGATAACTGTCTTTTCTACTATCGCAATGTGAGTTAGCACCCCTTTTGGTCATTGGATAGGATTAACTTGAAGATATTTTTTTTCTTGCTTGTTTCTTTCTCCATTTTCTAAGTCGTCAAGAATTGAATCTTTCTATGGACAAAATATGTGATTTACTTGTGATTCTTTAGTTTAATTCAAGAATGTTTTCTTCTAATGTTCATCGTGCTCTTTGGATTATATTTCCCAAGCATGGTATTATTGGAAATATCTTCTTATTTTATTAGTAATTATTGCTTGGCATGCTGAAAAAGTTGTGAAGTCTTGCAATCTTTTTGTGAAGAACTTTTGACTTTTGTAACTTCTGATTGTGCAATATGTGACCTCTAGAGAGTATAACTATATGTAATCCTTTATTACCAGAAAATTCTATTGATCTTATATTATGTTATATAAATATATTTTATTAGTATTAATTTGTGAGTTGCCTCATTTGTAGCATTACTTAAGTGTAACTAAAATTTCTCTAATAGAATATTACGTATTTATAGATACGAAAGCATTAGACTAACGATCTAATTGAACAGGAAACGATANGTGCTCTTTGGATTATATTTCCCAAGCATGGTATTATTGGAAATATCTTCTTATTTTATTAGTAATTATTGCTTGGCATGCTGAAAAAGTTGTGATGGAGTAAGTAAGATAAGAGGATTATTATATGCTTATTACTACAACTAACAGGTATGATCTATACCTAATAATAATGTCTTTCCTCCATTTATGTGCTTAATATAACTAATAGACATGGTTTGCTAAAGGATCCCTGTATTCAGTGAAGTTTTATTGGTCTTATTAATGGTGCTACTTGTGTCTTGTTGATACTACTTGGTGCTAGTTTATTATTGGTTGGAAAAATCCATCGTGTTGGTGGCTGGTTTATATAGGGCTTATTGTATTTAGTAGAGTTTTATTTGTGCTACTCATGTCCTTTTGTTTCTTGTTGGTGCTATTTCGTTTTGGTTTCTTACTGGTTTGTAAGGGATGAATTCTATCTTGTTGGATGTTGGTTTATACAGGACATATTATATTTAGTGAGTTTTATGGGTGCTTCTCGTGTGTTTTTGTATCTTATTGTGCTGGTTTGTTATTGGTTTGTAAGGATCAGACTTTATCTTGTTGATTTTGCTCGATTTGTAGAGCGAAGATACTATACTTTCTCTACTTTCTAGCTTACATATAGTATCTTTGTCCAACTTTTGGTTTTGTTTAGGTATATAGGTATAACTTGGTTTCAGTACGAATTTTATTACGTAGTTTTCAGGTTCGGAAATATTGAAGTTACTTTTAATTACAAGTTCTGTTTTTTGTGTGAATTATGTTTTATTTTGGAAAGCTCCTAAACTATATCATAATCACTTTGTTGTTTTGTTCCAGTGCAGTTTGTGTAAAAACCCGGAATTTTCGAGGGTAATTTGGACATTTTACCAATTTTCCGGATAAAATATTGTGAGGACAAATTTGCAAAAGTTTTGTTCAGGTGGATTAAATTGCAAATTTTGGGGGACTAGATTGATAGAGATTTGAAATTTTGGGGACTTATATGCAATTTTTCAAAAATTACACAGCCCAATAAAGAGGGGCCACGT
>JXTB01000945.1:9121-24672 GCA_002914805.1 Parasponia andersonii | reverse complement strand
TACATGTATTGAGTGCTCTCTGCCTCACATCTATCTCTAAAAACCGGAGGGATACCCATGTGTCAACTCCTACCGAACCGGAGGGGCACTGAATACCTACGCCTACCAAATGGAGATAGTCAGAACATAAACCCTGCACGGGTTTACAGGCTCTCACCAAAGGCGGGTGTTCTAGTCCGCCTACTACAATACCGTGATGCCTAAGACGACTCTTATGCATGATCTATGAAATGTGCAATATATACAGAGTCTCAAACAACTATGCAGTAGTTTAACATTCTAGACATGCTCTGATTTTTAATCAAAATCCATTTTGTACTTTAAAATCCAAAAGTACAGTTTCTATGATTTTACCAAATTTCAAGTATAAAAACTTGTATAAAATCATATTTAAAATTATCTAGAGCAGTCCACAATGTTTCACCAATTCATAGTTCATTAAAATAACTATTCAAATAATTTAATTTAATAAAATCACGAAATTTCATTTTCAGAATAAATTCCAATTTTAATGTAAATAATTGAAAAAAGGAAATTGAATCCCCTACCTCGAAATAGTGATTATGCTGAGCTAACGACGCTAGAAATATCCTCAATTGATCACCGGATTGTTTGGACAGTTGTTTTCGAGTCTCATCACGTTCACTTGAAAAGTTGACTTTTCAAATGGAGCCTCGGATTGAGAAACAGAGGTCACCACTGAATTCAGAACACCCAAAAATGTTCATTTAGATATAAAGTTTGTCAAAAATGGGTCCCGGTACGGAACCAGCACGTGGCAGTGCAATTCACGAGCTATTTTCTCGATTTTCGTGCTACTTCGGAAAATAGTGATATTTTATATCAAGCTTCATGTCCCGACCTCACTGAGTCCAAATTCGAAGTCAAAACTCATTTTCGAGATCCCAAACACTAAATGGGCTCAAAATCTGAAAATTATAAAAATACCACGTTTTGAAAATATTTAGAAAAATACCACACTTTCGTCACGATAATTAACTACCTTCCGGTTATCGTTTTAACACTTAAAAATCATGAAATTTCATGTTTCAAATTCCTCTATCACGTGGTAAAATTTTCTTGGGAAAAATAACTCAATTCCGAAATAATTACGAAAATACCACAAAATTTAAATATTAAAATATTGCTACAATAGACAACTTCTCACCGAAGCCGAGTTGGAGGCCGAGAATGGTCGAAAATCAAAGCTGGAGTTGAGACGAATCCAACGGTGGTGGTGGCGCGGTGATCGGACATCAGACCGCGGCACGGCGGGCTAAAAACCGTTCCGGTGGCGCAAACTTCCGGCTGCGATTTCTCCGGCGAGAGGCGGCGGTTCACGGCGGCAGCACCCGACACTGGTTCATCGGTGTCTTCTGGTCACGGCGGATGGGTACGTCTGGCACGGCGGCAGGCAGTGGAGGCTCGGATGAACAGCGACTGTAGATGGCTTCGGGAGGACTTCCGTGGAGAAGAAGAGAGAATTGGGGGGTTTTTATGTAATTTTTCAAAAACTGTAGCAGTGGAACACGAGGCTCAATCTGATTCGACCGAAAAATAAGTTTCTAAAATTCCACTTTGGCCCCAATTTTAAAAGATTCTTTCATTTTAGTCCCTCTTTAATTACACTTTTGCCCCCAATTTGAAATTTCTTTTTCACTTTGGCCCCAAAAGTACCTAGACTTTATCTTGTCTAGATTCAACACTAAATTTATTTCCGATTTGTATTTTATTAATCCAAAAATATAAAATTACCAAATTACCCTCGAAGTAAAATTACTTAATTACCCTCACAAAAATTTGGATTTTACAAATCGTATTGTATTCAAGTTTAGATTTTTGTTGTGTCGTATTCGAGAGGTGTTTTTGTACTGTGTCATAATCGTATCGAAGCGAATATAACACAATAACATGATAACATGAATTGTCAGCTATTCCCATGACATCCAAATTAGCCATCAAACATCCAAACATATACTAGTAAATAAATACCAAGCATCAAAATAATGTAATCCCAAACCAAAACATGTAACTCTCAATAAGAATGTAACAAAATATACAAACCCTTAATAACTCATAAACTTTTTAGAATATTCAAATTGGCATGATCCTAGAAACAGATAAGCGATATACCGAGATAAACCAAGACCTAGAAATAACAAATACCCAAAACCAAAGAAGCAAAATGACCAAATATTAGAGGAACCAAAACCCAAAAACAGAAAGATAAAGAGAGAAAAAACTAAAGAACAAAATACCCACAAACCATTGCAAGAAATGGGTTATTTGATGACATGTTTTTAATAACATTTGTGTAGACAATGTCATTAAATAAAAGATGACATTTACAAAATAAATGTCATAAAAAATTTCATATGAACGCATTATAATGACACTTTGAATATAAATATCATTAAACAAAATATAAAGACAAAAAGTCAAATATCATTAAAATAGACCTTGGTACATGACATTGTAGGAAATGTCATTAAAAAGAATTGAATTACATGACAATCTTCAAGTGTCACTAAAAATAAGGAATTATAGATGATATTTTGAAGATGTCATTAAATATTAAATATAATAATTGATTATATTTGAATTGAGAAAGAGATGGAAAGTTTGAATTGAGAAAGAGATGGAAAGTAAAGAGGAAAATATTTGATAAAGTGCCAAATAAAGTGGGAAATAATTCGTAAAGAGCATTTCAAAAAATTTCATAGAGGGTATTGTGTGGTCTAAAATATATATGTTGGTCGATGCCAAAAAGGGAAAGTTAGCGACCCGGTTTGACGCATCGGGTCGCATGAGAATTTTCTATCAAAGTGCGACCTCCTCTGAGTAAGTGAAGTGTGACCTCCTCTGAATGAGTTAAGTTCGACCAGTATGAAAAGGAAACTAGATTAAGCTTCATCAAACGGGTAATCTACAAAGAAAGGGAAACAAGTTTCTCCCTAGAGATCGACCAATCGTTCCATTTAAGTTATTACCTAGTTATATTGTTACTCAAATTATATTTTCTGATTACACACTTACCTATTTTCACAAATAGGAAACATTGAGCAACCTTCACCTATATAAGGGGAGTTCAATGCTTCTGTAATCTTATTCTGCAATTTGGGACTTTTACTTCTTTGACTACACTCTGTACTCTCTGGATTCTGACCTTAAGACTCAACGAAACTCTTGTAATTCTCCAGAAAATAGTGAAAGATAGTGGATGTAGGCTCATCTTTTTTTAGGGCTGAACCACTATAAAATTCTTGCCTCTTTACTTGCTTTGATTTATTAACTTTTTTCACACACAAGCCACATCTTGCAATTTCCTACATTCATGTCAACAATTAGCACTAGAAGGAGGGCTATTCCAGCAAAAAGTTTGTCAATTTTGCTTCTTTAACAATGGCAAACACCAGAAACACTACCAGGAACACCGAAACTAGCCAAAACTAACCCCAAAGTACTACTGCTACACAGGTAGATCCCGTTCAGGATCAACCTACCATGACCGCACCAAAAAATATTGTCCAGTAAACCTTCAGCAAATCACTAGTCAGATTAATGACTCTTTACGATGACTTGCTAAGGGATAAATGATAACTCCACCACCGAATATCCCAGAGAACGTCCTGCTCAACTACCTCTGAGAGGAATTCAGATCCTAGAGACAGGGAGCTACGACCAGCATAAAGCCCAGTAGGAGCATCATGGAGATTGCACCTCCAAGTGAAAAGGCAAGGTCGCAGACTTGCCTCTGGAATCCGGTACTGAAAGTTCAAGCACAAATCGTGATTATGGACAACCTTCTCGGAGAGCAACCGTTAATCGTGATTGTCTAAACAACGAGCAAAAATGTCAATCAAGGAGCGTCTTTGAAAGGATTAGTAGGGAGTCTCGACAGAATCCTACATACCTATGACAACATCTAGAATAGTGATGTAGTCGATCTTGTCGCACTATTTCATTGGAAACCCTACAAAGGTCGCAGCAGGCTCTGCCTGATCGATCTACCTTATATCGTGATAACGACCAAAGGCCACTCTAAACACCAGTAAAAGATAATATTCTCCCTCCGAATGTCGATGTTCACAATTTGAGGATCGCATTAGATATACTTGCTGGCTGGGACGATAGCTCACTGATGGGTATCATCAATCACCATTCAGCGAGGAGGTTTGAGTTGCTATCTTACCTGCTGGATTCAAACTTTCCATCATAAACACTTTTGATGGGAAAACTGATCCGCAGGATCATATAGATCACTTCAATGACCAGATGGAACTTCATCGTGTCGATGATCTCGCACGTAGCAGATATTTTGCTGTAACTCTCATAGGAGCAGCGAAGAAGTGGTTCTAAGGACTCAAGTCTGGTTCAATCTCGTCTTGGCAACAACTTCAGACTGCATTCTTGAGGCAATTCTAGGCTGCGAAGAATTTTATTGTTCCAATAATCAGTCTGTCTGCTATTCGGTAAGGTCTAGAGAAAACTCTATGATCTTACTTAAATCACTTTACCTCAGAATTGGCAAAGGTCAACAACCTACTAGAAGGAAGAGTTTTAACTCTAATGATGGCTGGAATGCGACCAGAGACTAAACTCTGGGAAGAGTTGCTTGAGCGAGAATGCAGAACCCTTAAAGATTTCTATCGAAGAGTTGGTCGACATCTGAGACTAGAATCTTCATGCGAGAACCTCTATAAGATGACAAAGGGAGGAGGAAAAGATGCTACTAAAGATACGAACATGACCAATAATAATAATAACAAAAAGTTGAACAAAAGAAGTAATGAACAATCGACTGAGAGACAGCCCAAACAGAAAAAGCAGGAGATTCCAAGAGCTCCCATGAGGTTCAACATCTATACTAAACTGAACGCACCCGTAGATCATATCTATGCAGTCACAAACCAGCAAGAGCAATATCGTCAACCGGAACCGATAAAAAGGGATAGAGCGAGGCGTGATCCCAACAAGTTCTACTGGTATCATAATGATATTGGACACGATACCAATAACTACTTTGCCTTACAAGACGAAATTGAAATATTAATTAAGGAAGGGTGGTTGTGGCAGCACACTAAACAGAACAATAAAAGGCGAGAAGAAAACTGACAGCGACTTCCAGATATTCAATGCAAGGTTCGAACTATTTTTGGAGGATCGCAGGTTGGTGGAGATTCAAAGAGGGCGCAAGATAGGTACACACGAGAAGCATGGCAACAACCATTGACCAATGTCATGCATCTTGAGCAGCAACCACAAAAGCTTCAACGGGTACCAAATATGGATATTACCTTCACGAAGCAGGATACAAAAGAGGTCCACTACCCGCATAATGACGTGTTGGTCATAAAGATCAACTGTGGAAGCACGCAGCTATGGCGAGTATTGGTCGATAATGGAAGCGCTGTCAATATCTTGTACTATGACGCTTTCAAGAAGATAGAGTTGAGTGAAAGAGACCTAAAACCCACTGTCACTCCACTTTATGGATTTACTGGTGACAGCATTATGCCTAGGGGCATGAATGAGTTAATAGACAACGTTGGAACTTATCCTAGGGTTTCAATAATAATGACCCAATTCTTAGTTGTGGATTGTCTCTCTGCATTTAATGTTGTACTAGGAAGACCAACATTGAGGGACTTCAAGCGGTAACTTCAATCTACCACCTTGCTATGAAGTTCCCAACTCAACATGGAGTAAGCGAAGTGCAAGGCAACCAATATGACGCACAACCAATATGACGCGAGAACTTGTTATAATAATTCAATAAAGCTCGCAACAAAAGATATGACACCTCGTGCAATGATGGTCCAGTTACAAGGTGAGGCATCAGGAGAAGCATCTAGTAAAGCGTCGAGGGAAGCGTAAGGCAAAACGTCAATCGATGACCTCGACCCTCGAGAAATCGATGGCGAGGTCAAGACTGGACCTATAGAAGACTTGGAAGATTTGCCGATTGATAGGTCTTCGAAGGTTCTAAAAATAGGAGCAAAGCTTCAAGAACCCATGCGAACTTTATTAGTTGTTTTTCTGAAATCCAATTTCGATATCTTCGCATGGTAACATTCAAATATAGTGGGAATTGATCCAAATGTCATGTGTCATTGTCTCAATATAGATACAACAAAGAAGCCTGTACGGTAAAAAAGAAGAGCCATGAATCCAGAACGTTAAGTCGTATTGAAATAAGAGGTAGAGAAGCTATTCGAAATTGGATTTATCAAGGAATCTTTCTACCCAAACTAGCTTACAAACCCGGTTTTAGTAAAGAAACCCAACGGGAAGTGGAGAACGTGTATCAATTTCACCGATCTCAGTAAAGCATGCCCGAAGGACTGCTTTCTTCTTCCAAGAATCGACCAGCTTGTAGATGCGACGTCAGGGCATGAATCTTAAGCTTTATGGACGCGTATTCTGGATACAATCAAATCCCTATGTACGAGCTAGACGAGGAGCATACTTCATTCATCACTGACCGAGGATTGTACTGTTACAAGAAGATGCCCTTTGGACTCATCAACGCAGGAGCGACTTATTAGCGTCTTGTCAATATGATGTTTGCAAAACAAATCGGCAAGAAAATGGAAGTATATGTCGATGACATAGTGGTAAAGTCGAAGAAAGCTGAAGATCACGTCAAGCATCTTGATGAAATGTTCAAAATTCTTCAAAAATACCAGATGAGGCTAACCCCCAGAAGTGCGTATTTGGGGTAAGATCTGGAAAATTCCTGGGGTTCATGCTCAACCAGCAAGGGATCGAGGCTAACCCTCAGAAGATACAAGCACTAATCGATATGCAATCCCCTCACAAACCAAAAGACGTACAGAGCTTAGCGGGAAGAGTGGCCGCATTGAGTCAATTTGTATCCAGGTCAACGGATAGGTGCCAACCATTCTTTGAAACACTGAAGGGTTTGAAGAGGTTCGAGTGGATGGAAGAATGCAAGCAGGCATTTCAAGAATTAAAAATACACTTAGGTTCTCCTCTGCTCTTGTCAAAGCCAAACCTGGGGGAAGAGTTATACTTGTATCTCGCAGTTTCCAAATATGTGACAAGTGCCGCGCTGATTCAAGAAGAAGAAAATATACAACGACTAGTATATTATGTAAGTAAAAGGTTGCTTGATGTCGAAACAAAATATCCAGAGATGGAAAAGTTGGCATTAGTGCTCATCGTTGCATCCAGAAAGCTTCGACCTTATTTTCATGTGCCCTCCATCAAAGTTTTACAAATTTTCCATTAAAGCAGGCTCTGCAAAAACCTAAGGCTTCAGGAAGACTACTTAAGTGGGTTGTCGAACTGAGTCAATTTGACATCGATTTTCAGCCTCGCACTGCGATTAAAGGCCAAGCTCTCGTAGATTTCATTGCAGAATTCACATATGATGTCAATCTTCTCACAAAAGTGATCAAAAAACCTGTTATAGATTTATCAAGACTGTGAAAACTTTACATCGATGGATTGTCAAACGAGAATGGAGCCAGTGCGGGCTTAGTGCTGATCAGTCCAGAAGGGCATAATATTCATTGTGCACTTCGATTTAAATTTCCAACATCGAATAATGAAGCAGAATATGAAGCACTGATAGTTAGGCTGAAGCTCGCACAAGAAATGAAGGCTGAGATAATTAAGGTATACAGTGATTCCCAATTGGTCATTTGTCAAGTGATCGGCAATTATCAAGTAAGAGGAGAAAGAATGATGGCCTACTTGCAGGAAGTACAATGACTGTTCTCGACATTTACTGCTTGTAGCATTCAACTTCTTCCTCGCATCAAGAATACTTGGGCAGATGCTCTAGCTAAGCTCATCTCAACAAAAGATGCCGAATTATAAAGGTGGTCCCTATCGAATTTCTTGCAAAACCAAGTATCGAAGTAGAGCCCCAAATAGCCATGCCGGTTGACAAAAAACCATCGTAGATGGATCGTATAATAAAGTATATACAGAATGGCGACCTCCCCGAAAGCAAAAACAATGCAAGGAAACTACGAATGAAGGCAGCTCGCTATGTCATCTATTATGGGAAGCTTTATCGAAGAAGTTTTAGCTCGCCATTATTACTATGTATCGATGAAGAAAAAGCACACTACATTATGAAGGAAATTTATGAAGGGATATGCAAAAACCGTTCAGGGGGGCAGGCACTTGTGAACAAGGTTCTCAGACAAGGGTATTTTTGGCCAACAATGAAGAAGGATACAATGGAATTTGCTAGAAGGTATGATAAGTGTCAATGATTTGCGACTATTCCTAGAATGCCACATGTTCCTCTAAATCCAATGATTAGCCCATGGCCGTTTGCAGTATGGGGAAATGATATTATCGGAATGCTTCCATTGGCGTGAGATGGATTAAAGTATGCAGTAGTCGCAGTTAATTATTTCACCAAGTGGACAGAAGCTGAAGCCTTGAGTATCATTTCCGCAAAAAAAAAAATGATAGATTTTTTTTACAAATCTATAATCTGCCGTTATGGTATACCACATACTATAATTTGTGATAATGGGAAACAATTTGACTATGATGAGTTCGGTAACTTCTGTAACAACTTAGGTATTAATAAGAGTTTCTCTGCTATTGTTCATCCACAAGCCAATGGGCAGGTCGAGGCCATAAACAAGATACTCAAACAGAACCTAAAGACAAACTGGAAGAGCACAAAGGAGCTTAGCCAGAAATACTCCCTGAAGTATTATAGGCTTATCGCACCACTCAACGAACCACTACTGGAGAGAGTCTATTCTCTTTAGCTTATGGATATGAAGTAATGGTACCAGTAGAAATTGGTACGAGCCCTCTATGATGATCTACCTATGAGCATGAATAGAATAGCACACTAATGAGGATTGAGCTCGACCTTTTAGAAGAAAGATACGAGCAGTCTCAGCTTTAGATCGCATCATATCAACAGCGCACAGCTCGATATTTCAACTCTAAAGTCAGAAGCAGGGGATTTGAAGTTGGTGATCTTGTTTTTCGACAAGTTCTACCTAATAATAAAGAGCACGGTGCTGGTGTATTTGGACCCTCTTGGGAAGGACCATATGTTATTAATTCCATCGTTCGACCTAGGACATATAAATTAGCTCACACTGGTGGACAAAAGATCGAGCATGCTTGGAATGTAGAACAACTTCGTCGTTATTATCAGTAAATCTCCATGTATATCTTTATGTGTTATCAACGACCTGGAGGGCATCTTGTATTAATCATTCATCACATTTATCAATAAAGATATCTTGCATTCATCATTTGTTGTTCTCATTCGTCGCATTTATCAATAAAGATATCTTGTATTCGTCATTCGTTATTCATCGTTCGTCACATTTATTAATAAAGTTGTCTTTTCTTCGATTATTCAGGTTGGTTCATCTTTTATAGTTTTATGGCAGTCTGTGAACACCATAAAACTCGGGGGGCAGTGGGATCAGAATGTTATCTCCTACTTGCTTCCTAATGGACTATGCAAAACGTCCATTTAGAGGGGTTGGGATTTTAGATCGTCAAATTTCCGAATTTCTAAATTTCTTAAAATCTTAGGATTTTCTTCTCGCTTCATGCCATAGCATATCGTATTATGCAATTTCCCTTCTCGAACAACAAAGTAACTAAATAAAAACGTTCATTGTTCGATGTGATATATTGCTATATTACATTTTTCCGTGGAACTTTTGAAAAACAGTATTGAGTTTGCATCACTCATACTTGTTGTTTTCTTAAGTGACCTAACCTATTCTAACACTTAAAACCCATTTTAAGTTAGTTGGATTCGAATCGCAATAGCGTACCAATCAGTCACCTAGTGATTACTTACTTGGTTAAATTATGCATCTTTATATTACAATGCAGTGATTTAATTGTTTTGTAGGAAAGAATTTTCATAAATTAATGTTCACACCTATGTGCAAGCAAAGTATTACAAAGCAAAAAAGGAGATCGGCCCGCATTGTTCTGAAACTTTGCAATATAAAAAAAAATATCTACTGAGCAGACATGCTCGCTCCACCATTTGTAGCTTCTTTGTCAGCTTCGGTTTCCTTCCAACTTTGGACAAGCTCGATCACGTCTTCACCAAGGATTGAGAAGTCAAAATCCGGATGCTCACAGAAGATATTGTATATTGTGGTCGATGAGGCGATGTCACTAGTTTTTTCTTCGAGCTCCTTGCCTTCGGTGGCCTGGAACTCTTCTATAGCCTTGTGAGCCGCCTCTGTTGTCGCCTCCTTCAGAATATCCGGATGCTCGGAGATAGTCTTCTCAAGATCTTTAATTTTCTCTTCGAGCTTCTCCTTTTCCAGCTTCTCCTTGGCCAGCTCCTCGCGCAGCTGCTGTTTCTCCAACTCAGAGGATTTTCTCTCTTCCTCGTGAGCCTTCTCCGAGTCCTTGAATGCTTGGGTTACTTCTTCGATTTTTTTGGCCTTTTCCATGTATTCGAGGACCGGGTCATGCATCAAGATAGCAGCTGTAGCGGTCTGAAAATATAATACATCAATACCAGAAAAGTGCGATTAAAGAGTGAAGATAGAAGATGCTTACGTTTGCTAACATCTTCATTGCAAAACTGAAGGCAACCTTGGCTGAATGTTGCTTCATCTTCTCCTAGCCATCCTTAGAAGTGAAACGGTTGATGAAGGCCGCACTCATGCTAGATTTTTCTAGCAGTTTGCGAAGGAGTATAAAAAACTGCTCGTCTTTAGCGGCCTGGCTCGGTCCCTCATCAGAAGTGGTCGTCTCCTTGGATGGCTCAGGTTGGCTTGCAATTAATGGGGGCTAAGGAGCAGGCAAGCTTGTTGGGATGTCCTCAAGGCAACCTTTCGCTTCTTTGAAGTGTCAACCTTCTCCTTCCCTTTCGATAAAGGTGGTGTGTTGTCTGGTATCTTGGACTTTTCCATCAACCCCAGAGTTGAAGGTGGTGCTCGCAGTCCACTGCCAATTACCATGTCTGTACAGATATGATTGATTAGCATGCGAGGTGTATGATGCGACAAAAAGAAGAGAAAAATAGCTACCTTCTTGTTGCTGAGAAATTGGTGGCGATGTGACTTCTGAAGATGATGGTTTCGAGATTTTGGGAGTGGCAGGTACTTTTCGTTTCTTAGGTTTGGAAGACGAGGCACCCTTCTCCTTCTGTTTCCTCAACTTCTTCTTTGAGCTCGAGGGTTTGGTTATATGGCAAGCAGAATCTGGAAAGGTAGCTCCCCTTGGAAGCAGTCCGCAAGCAACTAAGTTCTTGGACGTCCCAAGCTTCTTCTAATCAAATTCTTCGATTGGAAAATTGTATATTTTATACACTTTTGCGAGCTACTCTTTGGAAAGTCTTGGTCATTTCTTATTATCTGCGATGACATATGAATGCGATCGGAATAATATATTTATGTAGAGAAAACAATAAGCTGAAAATTACCTACTAGGGTTCTGAAAGAAGCCGTTATCTACGTAGTCAAAGTGGAAAAATAATTTTTTCCATTTTTCCATGTTGTTGCGGACACTGTAGATAGTTTTTATTGCCTAGTTCGACCACTTGCTCGCATAAAAGAAGCCGAAATCTGATAGGTTTAATTTTACTTGGTAGAACCAAGCAAACTCTTCAGGAGTAGGGGCTTCTAAACCTAATTTATGGTATAGTATGTACAGACCTACCATATATCTATATGTGTTTAGGGTGAGTTGAAAAGGAACGACTCCATTATAATCGACGATGGATTTTATGTATGGATAGAGTGAGACGTGGACACCACATTTGAGGACTACTTCTGAGAATAAGGCAATTCTATGAAGAGGTGTGTGTGGTCGATTGAACTCTATAAAAAGGCAAAGAGAGATGTCGATCTTGCAGCTGCATACGATCTTATTAAGCTTGTTCGTTGTACAGCTCGTCCTTATATTGGTACATGACCAATCTCCCTCCACATATTGGTAACCCGTTGTGAATGCAGGGGCATCCCTAATATGCCAAGGCCACTGGTCTTAAGGGAGGTCGCCTATGCGAGGACTATTTTGCCTGATCCTAGTTATTTTTACTTCAGGTTCTAGCTCAATATAGTCTTCGAGGTTTATAATGCTAATGCTTGTATTAGAAGAATCTCCTGAGAATGCATTCCCTTCCCTAAATCCTCACTACTAGATATCTGAGAAGAAATATGGATGGGTTTAGTCCTATAAGAGCAACAGGGATTTTCGCTATATGGGAGCAATTGGAGTCACATCCTAAGATTGCATCGACATGCTGCTCATCGAATGTTTTCTAATCGATCTACAGATTCATTAAAAATTGCTCGAGCCACTCTTCGGTAATTCGTCACTCGTCTGATTATGGCTTTCAAACATCAAGGTTTCATATCCTAAATTTCTCCTATGGGTTCGTCTATCAGTCATCAGAAAATAATTTATTCTATAAATTAATGGAGAGATTCTGAGAAACTCTCATTTTTCAAGTCCATCAGAATGTGAGGATGATTTTAGCATTTAGGTTCTACGATTTGTCTATTTCTAGAAATGAGATCTGTAAATAAGAGTTTCCTGAACAATTGAAGAACAATGAGAGAGAGAGGATATATACTAGCCTTTCCTCGAAGATTGAAGGACCAAGATGTCGTCTGAAAGATAGCTTCGTCGAAGAAGATGATGAATTTGTGCGAGCTGCAAAATAGAAAAGGACGCCAGGAAGATTTGCCTTACGGACGCTTCGGATTTTAGAAGTGAGAGAAATAAGAGGCGATAGGGTTGTCGATATATATATTTCAAGCATCATCAAATCATAACCGTAGATCAAGACATTTAATTTTTAGATCTAAAGGCCGAAGTTCACGCGGGAGATAATTTTCCAAAATTAAATCGGTATCTTTTCAAGATTTGAAACGTCTCGATTTAAGACAATAGCTGGCGTCATCGCAATCATCATGTCTGCTCAAGAACGGAAAAGACTCCTCGAGTTTTGCTAGTTTCCTGAGAAAATGTGACACGTGGTTGCGTCTGTTAGGAGAAGGTGTGCGTAGTTCTAAAAAGATAGGAATTGAGAACTGGCAGCTCTTTGAAGATCTCAAGAGTAAGTTAAGTCGTCGCATTTATTAAGCTCGTCTTATCATAGAAGGAAGCTCCATTTTGTCCTAAAGAACTAATGGAGCTGGGGGGGCAATTATTGTGCGGTCTAAATTATATATGTTGGTCGATGCCAAAAAGGAAAATTAGCGACCCGGTTTGACGCGTCAGGTCACATGAGAATTTTCTTGATCAAAGTGCGACCTCCTTCAAGTAAGTGGAGTACGACCTCCTCCGAATGAGTTAAGTGCGATCAGTATGAAAAAGAAACTAGATCAAGCTTCATCAAACGGGTAATCTACAAAAATAGGGAAACAAGTTTCTCCCTAAAGATCGACCAATCGTTCCATTTAAGTTATTACCCAGTTATATTGTTACTCAAATTATATTTTCTGATTACACACTTACTTATTTTCACAAATGGGAAACATTGAGCAACCCTCACCTATATAAGGGGAGTTCAATGCTTCTGTAATCTTTTTCTGCTCTTCGAGACTTTTACTTTTTGACTTTTACTTCTTTGATTACACTCTATACTCTTTGGATTCTGACCTTTAAGACTCAACAAAACTCTTGTAATTCTCCAGAAAATAGTGAAAGACAATAGACGTAGGCTCATCTTTTTTGGGGCTGAACCACTATAAAATTCTTGCATTTTTACTTGCTTTGATTTATTAACCTTTTTCACACACAAGCTACATCTTGCAATTTCCTAAATTCATTGTTGACAAAACCTCCGGGCAAAACGAATAAACCCTGTCTTTTTGTTCTTTTTAGCAACCCTTTGTAGTTTTCTTTTTTTTTTTTTTTAAATGAAGAAACCATCCCTAATGCTCAGCTCCAAGGTTCATATGTTAAAACCTTTACTCACTGGTCTCTGATATTTTGATGAATTGAAGCCTCCTCGTGAGAATAAGGTGCCTCATAATAGAAACAGCCTTCAAGAGAGGAGAGATCGTGTTCGCTCTTCTTACTGGGCCGCACCCACTCGACCATTGCTCTCAGATAAGCGAAGGTTTCAACCAGCAAGCGACGGCGACTGCCAGAAAATGGCGATCAATCCCAGTCTGCCACTTAGCCTTTATGAGTGAGAGACGACCATTCATTCTAGCTCCTTAGGCCTCAGGGAGTCTAGTAGCTTGCTGCCACGATCTCGCACCAGCTAGTCTCACAGGGTTTGTATGTTGAAGCTTGTTGAATTATTCTGTATATCAATCAGAATTAATTACAAAATATTACAATTATATATTTGTAATTAATTAGGTATCAATTAGAATTAATTACAAAATATTACAATTATATATTTGTAATTAATTAGGAGATATTTGTAATTAATTAAGAGATAACAATTAGTCCTATAAATTGTAATCCATTTTCAGAATCAATGTAAGAAAAAATCATTTTTTTCATGGTATCAGAGCAGGTTTGAATCCTGTTCTTGTCAAAAAAAAAAGAGGAGAATAAAATAAAAAAATGGAGAATTTATTTTTTTTTTTAAATGAGTGAACAAACTGAATCCTCAGAAATAAAATCTATTTCAGTTTTTATTCAGTCTGAAGGTGCCTTTAATGCCGGTATTCTACTTACCGAAATAAATTACGATATCTGGTCTCAATTGTTGGAGATGCATATTGCTGAACGAGAAAAACTCTCATACATTATGGGCAAAGCTGCTCCACCTTCTGTGTCGGACAAGGGATATGAGAAATGGTATGCTGAAAATCAGAAAGTGAAGTGTTGGCTTCTGATGTCTATGACTCCTGATATTATGAAGTGCTATCTCCGTATTCCCACTGCCCGTGAAATCTGGAATGCTTTATCCAAAGCCTTTTATGATGGAACTAATGAGATACAAGTCTACTCCCTGCATCAGAAAGCCTTCTCAGCTAAACAAGGTACCAAATCTCTGCTTATTATGGAGAATTAACTGAAATATTTCAAGAACTCGACCATCGTGACAGAGTGGTCATGAAGGATCCTGATGATGTGATTGCATACCGACAGTCGATTGAACGCACTCGAGTCCACATATTTCTTGCTGGATTAGATACCAGTTTTGATCAACTTCGGCGAGAAATTTTATGTCACGAGCCACTCCTAAGTCTGGAAGAATGTTATTCCTTAGTCCGTCGTGAGAGCTTACGATCCACTGCTTTCCATGAGGAAACTACCAAACTTGAAGCTTCCGCACTGCTCTCTCGACAACGACCCAGTCAAACATCGCAGGATCACCCCAAACCCACCAACTCGAAGAATTCCACCTTTGAAAAAGGCTCCTTGAAATGCACTCACTACAATCAAAATGGTCATACCAAAAATCGGTGCTTAAAGTTGATTGGATATCCAGACTGGTAGGACCCAGCATGTCATCGGAATGCTAAGAGACCATCTTCAACAGCTCTCACTCAAACAAAAGCAGACGATGTTCCATCTACTTCATCAACATTGGTAACCACCACTGGAGAAGGTAAGGTTTTAAATATTACTGCACCTGTTTT